>JAKUCV010005492.1:125483-144358 GCA_028386065.3 Turnera subulata | reverse complement strand
TGTGCAGAGATGTTTCGCTTTCATATGATGGCGAGATTTTTCTTGCACGGTTGATCGTGATGAACATGGGAGGTTTTGATATCATATTGGGGATGGATTGGTTGTCCAAGTACAGTGCTATGGTGAACTGTCGAACCAAGGAAGTGTTGTTGACTTCCGAAGGTGGACATAAGATTTTGCTGACAGGTATTGGGAGAGCTGCTGCCACATGTAGTATCTCTGCTAATCAGGATGTTGGGATACAGCCATTAAGTCTAGATGCTTTGTTGACCCATGCCAAGGGTGAAGAAGTTCAGACTCCGATTTTGGGAGACATCATGGTTGTGAAGGAGTTTCCAGATGTGTTTCCAAAAGATTTTCCAGGATTGCCACCTGACAGAGAAGTGGAGTACACCATCGATTTGATGCTAGGAGTGACACCTATCTCGATGGCACCATATCGGATGGCACCAACAGAACTTCAGGAGTTGAAGAAACAGTTGGATGAGCTGTTAGAGAAAGGTTTCATCAGACCTAGTATTTCACCTTGGGGATCACCAGTCCTCTTTGTGAAGAAGAAGGATGGTAGTTTGCGCATGTGTGTGGACTACCGACAGCTGAACAAGGTGACAGTGAAGAATAAGTATCCGCTTTCCAGAATTGATGATCTTTTCGATCAGTTACAGGGAGCTACTGTATTCTCTAAGATTGATCTTTGATCTGGCTACCATCAGGTCAAGATTGCAGAGAAGGACATACCGAAGACAGCTTTCCGCACTCGGTATGGTCACTTTGAGTTCACAGTGGTTCCTTTTGGGTTGACCAATACACCTGCAGTTTTCATGTGCTTGATGCACTTGGTCCTGAACGAGTTCTTGGATAAGTTTGTGGTAGTCTTCATCGATGACATCTTGATATACTCCAAGAACCGGGAAGAACATGAAGAGCACCTGAGAGTAGTGCTTTAGAGGTTGCGAGAGAAGGAGTTGTATGCTAAGTTTAGCAAGTGTGAGTTCTGGCTTGAAGAAGTTGCATTCCTCGGACATGTTGTGTCCGGGGATGGGATTAAGGTTGATCCTGCCAAAGTAAAGGTTGTTTTGGAGTGGGAGCCGCCTAAGACGGTACCAGAAGTCAGGAGTTTTCTTGGCCTTGCAGGATATTACCGGAGGTTCATCGAGGGTTTTTCCTTGATAGCCAGTCCCATGACCAAGCTATTGAGGAAAGATCAAGCCTTTGTTTGGAGTGAAGATTGTCAGAAGAGTTTTGATGAACTGAAGAAGAAGCTGACAACAGCACCAGTCTTGACAGTGCCTAAGCCAGGAGTGGAGTATGTGCTGTTCTGCGATGCTTCAGGTCTTGGTTTGGGAGCTGTTTTGATGCAAGAAGGCCGAGTGATAGCCTATGCTTCGAGACAATTGAGGCCACATGAGAAGAACTATCCAACACATGACTTGGAGATGGCCGTAGTGATCCTTGCTTTGAAGATCTTGCGACATTATCTGTTTGGAGAGAGATGCCGGATTTTCACAGATCACAAGAGTCTCAAGTACATCATGACTCAGAAGGAGCTTAACCTGCGACAGAGACGTTGGGTTGAGTTACTGAATGATTATGATTGTACTATTGAGTATCACCCTGGAAAAGCTAATGTTGTAGCAGATGCTCTGAGTCGGAGACAACCAGAAGATGCTTCCACGACCTACTCAATGTCCTCACTCATTGAGTTAAGGAAGATGGGAGTTGATTTGTCAATTGATGAGACAGGAGCTTTGTTGACACATATGGAAGTCACGTCTAACCTGAGAGGCTGGATTGTGGAGTTACAAGATGGAGATCCCGACCTGATCAAGCTGAAGGAAGCAGTTCGTAGTGGAAAGGAAGATAAGTTCCACATAGCGGAGGATAGTGCATTGATGCTGGGAAAGTGCCTATGTGTACCCAGTGTTGGTGATCTGCGTAGTCAGATTCTGGAAGAAGGACATATGACACCATATGCTATGCATCCCGGGAGCACTAAGTTGTATCAGGATTTGAGAAGTCATTTTTGGTGGCCACGTATGAAGAAGGATGTAGCCGAGTATGTGGCTAAATGTATCACTTGCCAGCAAGTGAAAGCTGAACATCAGGCTCCAGCAGGGAAGATGAGATCTTTGTCAGTGCCAGAGTGGAAGTGGGAGATGATTACTATGGATTTTGTAGTTGGATTACCGTTGACCCGGAGACAGCATGATGCCATCTGGGTTATCCTTGATCGACTTACAAAATCAGCCCATTTTCTTCCCATTCGACAGACAGACACTTTGGATAAATTGGCGAAGCAGTACGTTGCAGAGATTGTGAGACTACATGGGATTCCTAAGTCCATAGTCTCAGACAGAGATCCGAGATTCACATCGCGGTTCTGGAAGAGTCTGCAAATAGCTTTGGGAACGAAGCTGAGTTTTAGTACTGCATTCCATCCTCAGACCGATGGACAGTCGGAGAGGACTATTCAGACACTGGAAGATATGCTAAGGGCTTGTGCTCTTAACTTCAGTGGAAGTTGGGATCAGTATCTACCTTTAGCGGAGTTTGCCTATAACAACAGTTATCATTCCAGTATTGGCATGCCACCTTTTGAGGCTCTTTACGGAAGGAAGTGCCGAAGTCCAGTTTGTTGGGATGAAGAAGGTCTCCGTTTGATCGTTGGTCCAGATTTGGTTAAGCAGACTGTTGACAAGATTCAGACAGTTAAGCAGAGCATGAGAGCAGCACAGGACCGACAAAAGAGCTATGCCGATAAGCATCGTCGAGAGATGGAGTACCAAGTGGAAGAACGAGTTTTCCTCCGAGTTGCACCATGGAAGGGTGTAATCAGATTCGGGAAAAGAGGGAAGCTGAGTCCCAGGTACATTGGACCGTACGAGATTGTGGAAAGGATTGGACCCCTGGCATACAGATTATCTTTGCCAGAGGAGTTGTCACGGATTCATGATGTGTTCCATGTCTCCATGCTGAGGAGGTACAGATCAGATCCGAGCCATGTGGTTACCACAGTAGATGTTGAGGTCACAGAGGATCTGACATATACAGAAATGCCGGAGCAGATTCTTGCCCGAGAAGACAGACAGTTGAGGAGCAGAGTTATTCCGATGATAAAGGTTAAGTGGAGCAAGCACTCTGCGAACGAGTCTACGTGGGAAGTTGAGGAGCATATGCGTTCTCAGTATCCGCACTTGTTCACAGCTTCGGAGTGAATTTCGAGGACGAAATTTTTTAAGGTGGGTGGGCTGTAACAGCCCAGGTAAAAATTTCATTTTTACCGGGACTGTTTAAGTTAATGTACAGTAATTTACCATTGATTTTTAATCTTGGGTAATTAAATTATGGTAAATCGAGCCTTGAATTCTGAAACCGAGCATAGTCCTACGCTCGGGATTTTTTTGCGGATTTTACGGACCAAGTTGGGATTTTTCCAGGTCCGGGAATCTTCGGAAAAAGCCGGGTTATTCTCGAATTATTGGACCAGAAATAAGATAAGTGGGTATACCGGATATTTTCTGGTCCAGGTGGGCCACACTTCACATGCAGCATAGTAACTGCATAATTGAAGTTCAATTATTCAGCCGCCAATTTCTATTCAGCCTGTGACTTATCAATGATTTTGCTGTCTATAAAATTATTTTTCTTCAGCTACCCTGCACCATCACCTTCGCTACCTTCTGCTCTGCAAACTCATTAAACCTTCACTTCCTCCCTTACAAATTATTTCCTGTAATTCATTTGAAAAGAAAAAAAAAACAAACAACAAACACAACACACACCAGCCACACGCCGTCGTTTTATCCACAAACCCCTCCCCCATTTATTTTTTTTTCTTTTCTTTTCCTTCACTGCCGCCACCGGTCACCACCCCACTGCCGCCGCCCAACACCACCACCTACACCCTCCTCTCCTTCTTCCTCCTCCTCTTTTCCTCGCCGGCCGCCGCGACCCCCTTCCTTCCTCTTCCTTCCCTCGAGTGACGCGCGCCCGAGCCCCACCTCGACACCACCGGCCCCCGCCTTGCTCCCTGCCGGCCTCGTCACCGTGCCACCCTGCTCGCGTTGGCTGCCCGCTAGCTTGCCTCGCCGCTGCAGCCGCCTCCTCGCGCCGGCCGTCTTGCCCGACGCCTCGTGTTGCCGCGCCGCCATCTTTGCAAGCGAGGTAAGCACAACCCGTTGGATGTGGTTGCGACCCGTTTGAACGCTTCATGGGTCGGGTTTAGCTGACCGGGTCGCGGGCTGCATGGGTTTGAGTTTATATCCGTTGGGCTTTGGGCTTGGGTATAGGTTGGATGTGGGCTGGGTTTTGGAGATTGGGTTAAGCTAGTAGACTAATGGTTTGACTTAAGATTGGGCTTAGTTTTGGGCCAGGCCGAAATTAATTAAAAAAAAGAAGAAGAGAAAGAATAATAATTCTGGAAAATTAATTTTGGGAAAGAAAAATATAATTTTGGGGTTAATGGAAAAATATAAATTTTAGGGAAGTATAAGGTATATGGGAAATAACTTTGGGAGCATATAAAAGGTAAATAATAATTTGAAGAAATAATATTTTGGAAAGTACATACCTAGGAAATAAATTTTGGAAAGGGTATTATCAAGGAAGTATTATACCGGAATAGTGCCCGGGTATAGGAAAAAGTATAGAAGGATAATTTGACCCTTGAAAATAAATGGTGAATGATGATAATAATGAAAAATTAACCCGGGGGAGTAACCGAGCCGAGTTTATATTTAGTTTCCGGTATACAGTATTAGCATGACATTTGCATACCATCTTATATGTGCATATTATTGATTGATATAGGAGTTGATAACGAACAATTTGCTGAGGAACCGGACTTGGAACTTGCTGAACAATTTCATAGTTGATATCGGCTAAGGTGAGGATGGATAACCCTTGTTATGTTGCCTGTAATACTTTGTGTGCTTTGTTGTTCGATTGAATTGCTGAATTGCTGATTGTTGGCTGATTGACTGTTGTGGATATTATTGTTGCTTTTGGACTGTGTTATTGATTCTGTGGATATTATGCTGAGATTGATGTTGAACTATTGACTGTGGAAATTGCGAAAAAGAAATTGGAATATGAAATTGGAATTGGAATTGATTTGAGATGTTGATATTATTGTCATGTGGAAAGTAGTGGTACGACCCGATGGTTTGAAAATTAATTTTGGGATGCTATGGTCGGTTTTTGGTTTGGTTGGCCCGTCATGCCTGTGGTTAGGGTATACCGAATACCCAGTGGCTCGGACATGCCGAATATCCGCGGTGGCTCGGATATGCCGAATATCCGCAGTGCCTCAGATATGTCGAATATCTGGTTGGCATGACGTCGCCTGAGGTTGGGGTATACCGAATACCTAGTGGCTCGGATATGCCGAATATCCGGTTGTTCTGATATGAGGATTGGTTTTTGACCTAGCATCTGGAATTAATTGATAACCAGGTACGACCCTAGCTTGTCCAGTGACGGGGGCCCGGAAGATAAAACTGGTAATAATAATTAAGCATTCTTTTGGCCTTGGTTCAGTTGTTGAGATATGTTGTTGCTTATCTGTGTTTGCTTTTAAGTATTACGGTTGCTGGCATATCACTGCTTATCCTTGGTCGGTGAGCACTTCGGACTCACCCCTCGCCTGCGGGGTTTCATCCCGTAGGTTGAGTTGTTTCCGTAGTTCAGGTACGACGTTCGATGGCTGCTGCTTTCTTCTCCACCTGACTCCGGATCCATACCACCGTTGCATGTGCATAAGTCTTCCGCTGCTATTCTATTGCTTATGATGCTGTACTACATTTCCACTGCTGTGTGATATATATTGCTGTACTGCTGATTTCCTGTGATATGTATATTACTGATACCATCTGCTGCTGCTGAGAGCACTGTGTTGGGTTTGGATAATGGTCCCCGAGTGTGGGTGACAGTTGTATTGATAGTTGCTATTGTGTAATATTTGCACGTTGTACTGTCTGTTCTATCATTATGAATAGTTTCGGCACGTGTTTACTGTGTTACGGTAAATACGGGTCGGGGCGCTTCAGAGATGGTGGGTGGGGAAGGGGCGGCATGGACGAGACTAAAAGTTGAAGGTTGGGGATAAGTTTTGACTAAAAAAAAGAAATAAAGTATTAGTTTTGATTGCATTTAATTTTCATATCGTTTAATCTCAATTAAAGGCCATAAGTGAAATTGGGCTTAAGAAACATTAAATAATCCAACCCAAACTGGATATGAAGGCTTCAAAAATACTAAAGGGCTTAACTTTAAATTAAAAAATCTAGCCCAAAGCATAGTAGTATGCCTAACTGAATACGAAGGATCAGAAAATAGTAAAGCTCGTTAAGGCTCGCGAGCCTAACGAGTCATAGCATTCCAAGCTCGAGCTCGGCTCGATGGACCATAAAGCTCGACTCGAGCTCGATAAGAACGAGTTGAGTTCGAGTAATCGCCGAGTCGATTTCGGATAGCTCACGAGTTGCTTGACTCATTTACACCCCTAATTCCTAAACCTTAAATCTTAAAGTCCTAAAACTTTAGACCTTAAATTACATACACCTTAAAACTTTAGAATTAATCGATTTAATATTTTAAGATTTATGATTTAATGCTTAAGATTTTAGGCTTTATAGTTTACTATTTTAGGTTTTAAGAATAAGATTGAGTGTTTAGGGTTTATAATTTTAAAATTTAAAATTTATGATTTAAAATGTTTAAGATTTAAGGACCTAATTAACTGAAATTATGATAATTGGGACCATAATAAACATCTAAAATTATGGAAGGACCAAAAATTTTCAATTTCACATCCAAAAAATCTTATTTGGTATAACTAATTAAAGAAATAGGATTTGATTTAAGAATTTTAGGGTTGTAGGACTCAATTGTGGAATGACCGAAGTTATAGGACTCCCTCTGATACTCCCCGAAATTTGGGCCCCGCCGACTTTGAAATTAATTAGCTAAAGTTCTCAAAAATAACTCAAACTCAAACTTACTTCAACTTTTACCATTCACTGTTTTTCTTAAGAAAAAAACATTGAAGTTCAAAGCTAACTGGCAGTGAGCTTGTAGCCCAAAATCCTTAAAAGGCCGAGAAAAATTGAGATCTTAAATTTGATTCTCGCATTTTAACATCTGACCTACCTAATATCATTAGTCCTTGTAATGCTTCTATTTTGGATTAGCTATGTTCTCAAAATAATAATAAGTTAATTCTTCTTAACATTTTTACAATTTTTTATTTTTTATGAAATATTATTAATTTAAAGTATTTTTAAATCGAAATAATTCCCAACCGCAAAAGATAAATTTATTTTTCTAAATATATGCATGTCAATGATTTGAAACTTGTACTTGGCTTATTGAATTACAACTCATTTCTTAATATTATCTTTTTCCAAAGATTTCTTCTTCTTCTTCTTTTTTTTTCAATATATATGTTATATGTTAATGGGAGGAAATATTAACAATGTATATATGTTAGAAGTACGAATTTTATTGGCTGCCGAAATTTCTAGTTATTTGCCAATGTATATATGTTTAAGGTTGTGGTGGACAGCCACGGGCCCAGGTTTAGTGAAGATCAACTGTGATGCGGGGCTCTTTCGGAATGCAGGGGTTGGCATGGGATTTGTGATCCGTGATCACAACGGGGACGTCCTGGCGGCTGGTCATCAAGGCATTCCTGCCGTGGAAGATCCAGCTATTGCTGAAGCTATAGCGGCGAGGTTTGTATTGGAGATGGCACGAGATTTGGGGTTTACGTACGTGATACTGGAGGCAGATTGTCTACCCCTGATTCACCAGCTCAACCATACTCAAGACCTTCTATCTTATTTCAGTATTTTAGCTAGTGATGTTTTATTTTTAGCTTCAAATTTCAGGACTCTTCCCTTTTCGCATGTTAAGAGAGTAGGAAATAAAGTAGATTATGGCATTGCTCAACTGACGCAGGAGACTACTGAACTCAAAGTCTACATTGAGGATGCTCCTAGGCATATCCCTGATTTAGCACTCATTGATGCTGTACCTTCTTCTTCTTAAGAATTGAAAGTATACATCCTTATATATAAAAAAAAAATTGTGGTGGACGGGCAATATGAATAAAAGGATACATATTTCATGGCCTAAATAGTAAGAAATTTAGTGTTATTTAAGCAAGAAAATCATATTTTGTGGATTTTGGAGTACCTTTTTAAGCTTTTTTTTTTACTTTTTTTTTTGTTTCTTATCCAATACTCGGAGTTTTGCCCCGACTAATCCGGACTCGTCCGCGATCGCGCACCTAGTCCTCTCACTAATATATAGCATATATTACCTAGTGACAAATCTTGGATTTATCAGTAGGTCCTTGTTGCTTGCTCCTGACCTGCAAAATCAACAAAGAGTAGGACCCGGGGTGGCCCAGGGTTTGTGACCCCGGAAGACCCTCCGATGCCTAAGTCAGAGGAAAGACTTTGTAGAGAGGAGGAGCAAGAGAGAAAAGATAAACTTTTAGGAATGAGCAGCTTACCCTCTTACCTTGCATTAGATGGCTATTTATAGAAGAATCCAAGCTCTTGGGGGTCTGAGTTGGACTTGGACCTTATATGTTTCCTCGGGCCCAAAGCTTGACCTTGGACCCGGGCTTGACCTTGTTGCTAGGCTGAGAGTGAACTTTTTATGTGTTATCACCTAGGATTTCCAATGATGATTTTCTGCAAGTTTTTTTAGCTTTAATAATAGGACTAACCAGAAGCAGGGAATCAATAAAAGAGGGATAAATTATGATTACATAGGGAAAAATTTATAGGAGGTAGGAAGAAGGAAGGGGAGGAAATTAGTAAAATACCCATAGAAGGTAAAATTTGCAAAAGATTCATAAGGATGCGAATATATGTAAATTACTATATGCAGGGCAGGGGATAGTGGATACTATGCTATACCAGATTACCAGTGGGTGAAAACTGAAAACGAGAAAGAAGAAAGAATTAATAAATTTATAATAAAACATTTAAGAGGGTGAGATTGACTCCACAGGGGAAATTGGTGAGGGAGAAAGATGAGCGAAGGTTATGGTTATGTTCTCGAAAAGACAAGGACCGCAAACATTTACTACTTTAACATTTTTAAAAAATATAAATAAAACCTTTTTAAAAAATAGGGAGCCAAATATTTTGTAATACTGCCTTGGCCTTGCAATATAAGCAGCAATACAGCGACCAGAGAGAGATAAATAGATAGAAGAACAGAGAGACGGCGGAGGAGGAGGAGGAGGAGGAGGTGGCTCTTGTTGTTGCTCTTCTATACATACATATATTCAAGTTGCATAAGCAGAGAGAGGACGACGACAGGCAGAAGAGGAGAGCTTAAAGAATTTTAATTTTCTTTTTTGATTGGATTGGGATTTAAGAGGGAGGAAAGGAATCATTCGTTTTTTTTTTTTGTTTATTTGAGAGAAAAAGAAAAAGAAAAAGAAAAAGAAAAAAGGAGAAGAAAAAAAGGAGTAGAGAGGAAAAGGGTAGGGGGTTGTTGTGACTTGTGGGTGGGGGGATATGGAGAAGTCGGAAACGGAGACGAGGAGGATAGAGGAGGAAGTGGAGAGGGTGGTGGAGGCGGCAAAGGAGCTGCAGGATTCCGCGTCTTCTCTAATCTCAAAATCATGGAGCGAGGAGCAGTCCCTCCGCCAGCGCGCTCTCTCCCTCGACTCTTCCATCAAGCGCTGCCATTCCCTCCTCAGCCGCAATTCCCTCCCTCCTCCATTATACAACAAGGCACCTCCTCTTCCTCACTTCCTCTCTCTATATTTACATTATCATAGATATATATATATTCTACTTGTCATGCATGCTTTTCCCTCTCTCTCTCTCCCTCTTTCTCTTTGGATCCGATCTGATTCCTTTCTTCTTCTTCTCTTGATTTTGATTTAAAATTAATTGTGCAGCTCCAAGAGGATTTGCAGCGCGCCAAGTGTCTTGTGGCCGATGGCGACGCCGCTTCTTTTCTCCCTTCCAAACCTCAAGGTACTCCTGCTTCTTTCTTCTTCTTCTTCTTCTTCTTCTTCTTCTTCTTCTCCTATTTGATGCATGCTAGTTTAGTACTACTAGTATTAAACCCAAACCAAACAATACGAGACGAGAGTTGATTAATTTGGTGGGTGCGGGGGGCATCCTTTTCTGTTTGCAGGTAAGTTCCTTAGAATGTTCTTAGGTCCGATTAATGTGCGGGCCTCCCGTAAGGACGTCCAATTGAAGGTTAAAGAAGAGTATAACAGTTACCGGGTATGCTCTCCTTCTCCCTGCATCCGCTTCGTCTCTTTTCTTTTGGTTTATGCTGTCTTTTCTGTTTGTTTATTCCTCTCTTTCTGTCCCCCTCTTTTCTTTTTCTTTTTAATTAATCCTTTTTCCCGCTCGGAGCAGGACAGAACTGCCTTATTGTTTCTTCTATTCCCCTCCGTTTTACTTGTGTTAAGATCTTGGCTCTGGAATGGTTGCTTGCCGGCTTTTCCAGTCCAGCTCTACCAGGTATACTGAAAATTCCCTTCTCTCAGGATTGTGTTTTCATATGCCATCCTCATGTTTTTCTTTCTTAACAGTTCTTACTATATTTATTTCTTTCTGTTTAGGCTTGGCTCTTGTTTCTCTATACTGGCTTGGCTTTGCGAGAAAACATACTGAGAGCCAATGGAAGTGATATTCGTCCATGGTAATTCTTCTCCAACTTTACATATTTTTTTTCTGTCTTCCTCGTCTTCGTCCCACGTTACTCCTGCAATTGCTTCTCTTATTTGTATGGCCTAGGTGTTAATTTCCCTAGCTTCTTACAATGCTTCAATAGCTTTGTGGATTACTCCGTTGTGTCATTCTTTGGCGGATGGTGCTTGGGTTTTTTTTTTTTTTTAAATGTTTTTATGATGATGGTAGCTTTAGATTCCTCGAGCAGTCTCATATTTCAGCTCGTTCGGATTTTCCCATGACTCATTTTTCTCATGTACTTGTTGACAAGATTGCAACTGTTGGCCATTGGAATTGCAACTTGAACTATTATTCTTATGTTTAGATTATCTCAACAGGTTTGCATGTTAGTGGTAGATTAGTACTGTTATGGCCATTTTTGGACATGCGCTTACCTTTTCTTGTTATAAATTGGTGACCTGTGTTTTCTCCTGTCTTAAGCCTGTTATTAATATTTGCATCCCTTACAACCGCAATGGCTCTTAAGTTCTCTTTTCTGAGAAAACAAACTTTGGGACTTAATCAAGTTTTGTAAAATGCTTTATAGCTTCACTTTGTGGCAATCTATATATGTGTTCTGGTATGACAGGCCATGTTGTAAGAAACTTCTTAGGTGGTTGAAAATGTTTCAAATTTGCTATCTCTGCCAAGTTCAATGCAAAATTTGATGCATGGCTTAATCTGGCCTATAGCTAATAGCTATCGCAGCTTTGACTTCAGAAGCTGTAATATTTGATGTAATGCCTTTGCGTAAGAGATATTAATAACCATGCTACTCCTTGAAAATGTGCAAATAATGCAAGTTTCCCCTATGCACAATTGGGGGCGATGGTGCTGTTATCGCAGAGCCGGTTCCAGTTCGTAGATAAGAACTTCGTCGATGCTTCAGCTAGTGGCCTCGGAGACTTGTTAAATGTCTATTACACCAGAAGTGTGTATTGTTATTTTATATTCATTTACATATGAGAAGCTGCTTGGCCCTTGGTTTGAAACGTTGGTTATAAGTAAAAGAACATAAGGTATTTCAAAGCATTGAAAGACTTGAAATGGCGTATGTTGACTCCTGGACTCATCATAGGTTCAACCTTTACCTATCAAAAGTGCCAGACGGAAAAGTTGTTGTCTAGTCCTGCCAACTATGCTGGCATTCTACTACGGGCCTAGTTTGCTTCATGCTCCGTAGCCTGCTATCTGTGTCAACATTGAACTGGTTGTTAATGCATTATTGGTTAGTCATTCATGGTTTGCATTTCGTAAAAAACATCCATCCTTCTATCAGTAGGTTACTTTTCTGTTCCTCTTGTGCTATCACTCAGTATTGGACCTAGTAACATATTCTTTAACTTCCCATGTCTTCCCCTTTTGACAATTATATGGGGCACGGATAACGCATATGTTAGTCGAAGGTTGATTGAGAAATACAGTTTGTTGTTTACTTTGCATCTTATTTAAGGGATTGGATCTTTATTTACATGTTGCCTGTTGAATATCCAAAAGAGCCAAGATCTATTGTGAGATAGAATAATAGTGTGACGGCTATTCTTTGTTATGTTTCGCAAAAGAAAGTTAAGGCAGAAGAATTCAGAGAGTGACACATCCTCTTGAAATCTGAAAGCAAAGAGTGTTTCTCACTGAACCAGGTGTACCCTCAGTCAGGTTCTCTGTCCCTTTGCTCTTCTGCTGCTCAAGCAATGACCTTCTGGTCACACCAAGGAATTTTATCATTGCACGAAAGCTTGCCTTTGGTATATATTATCGATACTGGCACTTTAACTTTGAATGTCCTTGTGCACATTTAGTTTCCCCCACATGCACATGTGCATACTTAGTTTCCCCCACATGCGCATGTGCACGCTTAGTTTCCCCCACATACGCGTGTGTACATACACACTCACCTTTTTGGGGGTGTGGCTTATTAATTTTTTTCTCTGATTTGCTTATTCCCTTCTATGGGACACAAACATTTCATGGAAAATGTGTGGGGATGACATAAAGTGTCGAGCCAGGTTAGTGGTTTGGTATTATGCTCCCCAATCAAGCAAGGAATAGCTCAGCAAGATTACTTGTTATGCTTTTGCAGGTGGATATACCATCACTATTGTGCCATGATCATGGCTCTTGTTAGTCTGACGTGGGAGATCAAGGGGCAGCCAGATTGTGCCCAGAAACAGGTCTACTTTCATCCTAATGCTAACTGCATGTGCTGTTTATATGCTTAAGGATAACTTGAATTGTGTTGCAGAGAGGAGTACAACTTTTCTTGCAATGGGCTATGATGCAAGGAGTTGCAATGCTTCTACAGAACAGATATCAACGACAGAGACTTTATACTCGTATTGCATTGGGGAAGGTATCATTCTAGAATTTTCTTGGTTTTCATTGTATTTACGCTCTCGTCTTGGCAGTTTTGGCAGCATACCTCATTTGATACCACACCTATATTAACCTTGGAATGAGTTTTGAACCTTCTTGTTGTGTGGGTCTGAGATAGGCTGCCAGCCAGAGAGCAGAGGAGAAGGAAATCCTTGCCAAGTATTTTTGTCATCAAGTAGAGGGTTATTTACCTGTTCTTCTAGCTGAGAGCGGGAGAGAGAGAGAGAGAGTGAGTGAGTTTGGTGACAGAGAGATGAGAGCAAATCACTAATATCTGTTAAAAGTCTTATGTTGCCTAGCTTTAGCTCCACCATGAGCAGGAGGCGGCCAAATTCCATGGTGGATGTGGTGATGGTGCAGGGGAGATGGTTGGGGGATTTAGAAGTGAGGAACAAGAAGTTCTCGTATAGTGACGGTGAAGGAGATGACACAGAAACATTTGGACATGCACAGTTGGTAGGGTGCCCACCTTAACAGGTGCCGATCGAAGCCCGGGAGAGATTAGTCTCGTGTCGACGGGGATACTCTTCTAGTATCAAAAAAGTGAGCAGGTGGATTGTGCTGGTCATTGAGGAATAAAGGAAAACGAACGATTTGGTTACTACTATCTGCTTTCCCACGGTTAACATGTCTAAATCATGGAAACAACATGCCTATCTTGGGTTCATTTCTAAAAAAGTATGGTTTTCCATATATTATCAGTCCTTATTACCAAAGGCTGATAGTTTGCAACATTTTTTTTTTTTTTTAATTCATAGGATATAAGACTCTGGGCACTCCCTTTTGTCTCTTTTAAGCTGTTCCTGGGGTGTCTAATTAGGAGAAAAGAAATTGGGCTACAATGTAGGATAGGCTTGGAATAAGTAGTGATTACACTTGCATAAAGAGAGGATGGGTACTTTTGAATTAACCATATACACCATATCACCTCACTGGTGTGCTAAGTTTCAGCTTTCTTGAGCCAAGCCTGAAACAGTTTGGCAGATTGGTTGCATTCCACACCCTACTCCAAATACCTGGGACCAAGGAATATAGTTTATTCCTATCATACTGCACTACAATGACCTTGGGTTACTGCATACCATTCGCATGATACATTCATGCTAGTGAAGCATAACATGACTTACCTAAAATTGTAATGTTTTCATATTATGGTTATTTCAGGCTAAGAGAATGGATGTTGTATGGGGAGAAACTGCTGGCGTAGATGGTCAACTGTGGCTATTGTGTCCACTACTTTTCATTTTGCAGGTAACTAAACTACTTTTGACTAATGGAGTAGTTTAATTCTGCGTCATTTTCTTTTTGTCATGATACCATGTTGTAGACCTACTTATGTGCCTGCTGGCAAACAAGCTTTGTTGCCTCATTTATAAATTGTCACCTCTTTGGCATCACTTGTCTCCTATGCATTAGTCTGGACAGTAAACAAATAATGTTACAGGCTGTAACTTTTATGGTTTACTTGATGTGCAATATTTGGAAGGTGTCATGTGTGGTTTTGGTTCAATATGAAATCCCTTATTATTAAATTACAAGCATGAACCTAAATCTGGTTCAAGATTCAGTCAGGACAAACTGTCTACCACTGGAAGTGGATAATATAACTTTTTAGTGAAATGATCAACTGCTGGTCTAGCATTTTGGTTATCAAAAGTTCTGCGAGTTTGGGCTCTGCTTTTAAATCTGGATGCATCACATGCCGAGGTGTCTGGAAATTAACATGGTTTCTTGCTATCACTTTGTTCTAGGGCTTTGAGGCATATGTCGGACTACAGTTGCTCAGGACTGCATTTGTTGGGGTGGTTACAGAGTGGCAGGTGATTCATGCTTTTCTGTTTCTTGTTTCTTATGGCAAACTTCCTCTAATTTCCAGCTGATTCAAAATCCCCATGTATGAGGAGGACATTGCTTTGTGGAATGCAGTTTAGTGATGAATATTGCTTTTGGCAGGTTATTTTCTGTGGGATACTATTGGTTTTCATGGCAGTTGGGAACTTCTTGAATACGGTTCAGACACTAATTGCCAAGTCAAGGTTCAAGGCAAAAATGAAAAGAAGTAAGAGCAAGCCAGAGTTGGAATAGAACCCCTAGTTTGTAGGATCACCCTTCGCATAACGCCCCATAGAATCTCAATTTTGGAATGCATTTCTGGGTTTGGAACAGCCATAAGGGAGTAGAAATCTCCTCATAAGATTTTGCTAATGCAAATGGTATAATGATGCAATGGTACTTTTCTAAGATTTGCGTGTGTCGATATATATATATATATATATTTTCCTTCTGTTTGAACAGAACTTGATTTCGGAATTATGCATAATGGGCTGTGCTTCTTTATTTGATGGACTTCTTTTTGTTTTAAATGCAGACATTAAATGTAGAAAAATGTCACGCGGTGTGCTTCCAACGCACCTTTGTGGTTCTGTAAATCAGTTGGTAAATACATCGTCGAGTCTCTTCGGGTTGTCATTTGACCTTTTATGGATTCTAACAATGAACTTCCCATGGCTTTGTTCATTGGGGGCTTTTTTCATTTTTGAAATAGTTCATTAGTCCGATGACCTTTTTGTTAAAAAACTAGGTTGATGCCTTAGGTTTTTTGTATTGGTTGTTGGTCCATCTGGCCGGGTGTAATAACCTTTAGTTGACAGTAAACATGAAATCCAACACCTCTCCTGGTCTTCTTCTTACAGATAGAGATACCGTCAAATGATTTTTCACGAATGTGGCTAGTCACAAGCAGAAGGGAACTCATTGGGCCAAACAAAACTAGTTTTTCGACAAAAAAAAAGGATGCTAGTTTTGATGTGATGAATATCAAAGGAAAAGGTAAACAGTTTTTCAGGTAGTCTACCTAGAAAATTGTAGGATCTAGTAAAATTGAGGTGAAATTGGTGGTAGTAATATACTTGATAAAAATAGTATAATTTTGATTGTAATATTACAACTTTGATGGTAATATTTTTTTTAGGAAGAACTTTGATGGTAATATTGATAGTGGATATAATAGATATTAAACGAAAATGGAGGGAACTTAAAAGAGGTGTGTAGGATTGAGAAGATAGGAGTTTATGTTGGGAGATCAAAGGTAGAAATGTGTATGAATAAAGAAGATATTTATATGTGAAAGTGGGAAGATAAAAACAAATAAGTATTACTAATTCAAAAAGATAAAATCAAAAGGATATGGAAGATGATAGTAAGATTTGGACAAATGGAATTGTAGAAGGTAAATAGCCAAAGGGATGATTTCAAGTGGAGATCAGGTGTAGCAAGTAAAATATTTTACTGGGGTAAATATGAGTACAATAAAAAATAATTTTACCGTGCGGTAGAAATGACATTCACTTATTTATTCATAACATTCCCCATTGAATGTCATTGTAGTCTGGATAAAATACCCTAAAAAAAAGTGCCTTGTTAAAAACCATACCAAGAAAAACCCAGTGGGATAAAAATTTGGTGAAGGAAAAAAGAGTACAGCGCGTATTCTACTCCCTCTCATTTTGACTTTCCTTGATGTCTCGAAGTCGTCGCATGCTAATCTTCTTTATCAACTTTTCAAAAGTTGAGGTGAGAAGTGATTTCGTAAATAAGTTTGCCATGTTGTCACTTGAGCGAATCTGTTGAACACAAATATCACAATTCTTCTGAAGATAGTGAGTGAAAAAGAATTTTGGTGATATATGCTTTGTCGGATTGCTTTTGATGTATCCTTCCTTCAATTGAGCAATGCAGGTTGCATGATCTTCATAAATCGTTGTTGGTATGTCTTTCCCACCTTCTAATCCACATGAATCTTGCATATGGTATTGATCTTAGTCAAACACATTCTCGACTGGCTTCATGTATGGCCAAAATTTCTGCATTATTTGAAGAGGTGGCAACAATGCTTTACTTTGTAGATCGCCATAATATAGTAGCCCCTCTATTGGTAAACAAGTAACTTGTTTGTGACCGAGCCTTATGTGGATCATATAAATAACATGCTTATGCATAACCAATTAAAATAGGTTTTGAAACATATGAATAAAATAATCCCATATCCATTGTACCCTTAAGGTAACGAAAAATATGTTTTATCCCATTCTAACATCTACGAGTTGGCGCATAACTATATCTTGCTAATAAACTGGCAGCAAAAGATATATCAGGTCTTGTATTACTAACAAAATACATTAAAACTCCAATCGCGCTAGGATATGGTACTTCTGGACCAAGAATTTCCTCATTTTCTTCTCGAGGTCTAAAGATATCTTTTTTTGATCAAGCGATCTTACAGCCGTCAGAGTACTTAATGGATGTGCTTTGTCCACATAAAATCATTTTAATACCTTTTTGGTATAATGTGTTTGATGGACAAAGATCACATTCTCTAAATGTGTAATTTGAAGACCTAGACTAAGTTTTGTCTTTCTATGGTCTTTCATCTCGAATTCTTTCTTCAAACAGTGCACGACTTTGGAAACTTCTTTAGGAGTTCTAATAATATTTAAATCATCAGCATAACCAGCAATGATGACATATTCACTCATAGACCTTGTGAGCACTGCGACCCTCAGCTCACATAGTTTTGGGGCAAGGATGTTGCCCCGTGGCCGTGGCTTGAATTCAATGGTCTGCAATCTGTGATCATTCTTCCCAAATGCATGTGAATTAGCTTAGTTTAGGTAGAGAGAACCGATTCAATGATTTCCGGGATAGACGAATTAACTGCATCCCAAAGAACCATCATGCCAAACATATTCCCAGATGCAATTGGAGGAGTCACAAACGGTCTCACTTAAAACCCAGTGACCTAGACAGAATATGCCTGCACGGTATTCGCACTTGAACTAAGTTTGCTCGTTTCGCTTCTTTCATGAGGATAGGCTTGACTTGTGAAATATAATGCTTCTTTTCGGGACATGAGAGGCTCGCTCTCGCTCAACTTTCTTCTCTTTGTTCACAACATCAAGCCCTTCCTCGGGAAAAAAGCATCACAAATTCGGACAAACTCATAGGAGTACTTGGCACACATTGTTCTTAGTGTTCTATTGGTTGTCTACTGACAAGGGGTGGCCACCCAAATTTATTTAGGGAAAATTTGAGGAAAATCCGTTAATGACTTCGGATAAAGCACAAATCTTGAACGAAGAGGAAGGTCCGGGAATTCGTTTATTGTGAACCATCATCTCAACGGAGATAATGTCAGTAATATTGGATGCTAAGGTCAATGTGTACGTTATAGGCCTAAAAATGCCTAAGAGGGGAGGGGTGAATTAGGCTTAAACTTTTTTAACTTAAGTTCGGATATGGTTTCTGCTGAAACCACGTGTTGGACTGTAGTAGTGAGATTCAAACAAAGAACAAAAGTAAATTGGGGAAGAGAAGTGAACACAAGCGATTTTTAGAGTGGTTCCCCCTCACCAGGTATCTCCAATACCTAAAGGATCCTCCTTTAGGATTTCAAACACTCACTATCCTTAGGTTTTTGCGGGTTCAACCTTAACCTTTACAATTCACAAGCTTTGCTAGACTAAGCTCAAACCTTTACAAGTTTTTCACAAGCTAAGCTCTAAACTACCCTCAAATCTAATCCTATGTTAGAACCTATGTCTTCATGGTTCACTTATTACAGGTTTTGATAAATGACAAACCAAGATCATAACCAAGATGAAGCAAAAAGAAATCAAGCAAACAAGCACTCAACCAAAGTGATCAAGTACTCAAGTGAAGATATGATCAAGAGTTGAAGTGCAAAGAAGAGCAAGAGAAGTTAGGACCCATTTGTACAAGGTAAAA
>JAKUCV010005492.1:0-125209 GCA_028386065.3 Turnera subulata | reverse complement strand
CCAAGATCATAACCAAGATGAAGCAAAAAGAAATCAAGCAAACAAGCACTCAACCAAAGTGATCAAGTACTCAAGTGAAGATATGATCAAGAGTTGAAGTGCAAAGAAGAGCAAGAGAAGTTAGGACCCATTTGTACAAGGTAAAACACTCAACTTCTCTTAGGCATTGGCTCAAACAAAACACATTTCAATCATACAATTCATTAGCACGATTTCAAACAAAAAGATTTGTTTTTAGTCCAAAACATCGATGTTCTGAAAGCCAACATCGATGTTCTGTTTTTCAAGTTTTTCAAAATATTGGCAGTAGCTCTAAAACATCGATGTTGGACTACAAAACATCGATGTTCTTGTGACCGTTGGTCAAAACATCGATGTTTCCAATCCAACATCGATGTTCATGAAAACTTGTCTTAGAAATAGAATTTTGCCGAAGCCAAAAAACATCGATGTTGGCTGATCAAACATCGATGTTTCACAAAACATCGATGTTCCATTTTCCAACATCGATGTTCTGGCATAGACCCTTTTTCATCATATTTTTGCGAAGCCAAAAAACATCGATGTTGAATTGAAGAACATCGATGTTGAGTACGAAAACATCGATGTTCTAAAATGCAACATCGATGTTCTACTAGCCGTTGGAGCAATAATTTAAAATTGTTGGCTAAAACATCGATGTTTAGAGTTAAAACATCGATGTTTTGCCGTTGTAGCAGACAACTTTTCAGCACCCACTATGTTTTGTTTAAGGCTGTTTTTGGGTGGATTTAAAACGGCTCTATAACTTTTCAAAGCTATAAATTGAGCATTTTTAGCTGTGTTTCAAAAGTGAATCAACTCTCTACTTACATGCATTCAATTCATACATTCATCAAATCTTTGTTGAGCCAATATCCTATTGAGGATTTGAGAGTTGCCTTTTAGAGCTTCACTTGTACACTCACACCTGCTCTTTGAGAGAGTCTTTTGTTCTGAGTGATTATTGTGTTGTTATACACACCTTGAGGGAGGTTAGTTCCCTTGGTTAGATTCATAAGAAGAGGAGTATATCTTCTTGTGTGAGAAGTCTTGAAGTGAGGTATCTTCAAGCAAGAGAGCTGAAGTTCATGTGACTTGAACTTTCAGGGTTTAGGATTCTTGTGACTAGAATTCCTAGGTTGTAGCGGTTTGTTAAGCACCCGTAAGCTTAACGTAGATAGTGAAATCTTCAAGTGAGACTTGAAGGGCTGGATTAGCCACACTAGTAGAGTGTGTGTGAACCAGGATAAATCTCTTGTATCCTTCATTCTTTTAATTCCGCACTTATTTCCTGCAAAGTTTTTAATTTTCGATCATAAGCTATTCACCCCCCCTCTAGCTTAAGTCTATTGTTCCTAACATCCTAGACTTGAATTCCTAGCAAAACTAAACCAAGTCTTGCTTATAAACTAACCTTTCAATGGATTTGGATAAAATAGTGAAACCAGAACAATGTGTAAGCTCAAATTTCAAACTCAGATTTGCTCAAATGGCTAGAATTATCTTCAGATGTATTTTGAACCCTCTTATATATTTTTGAGTTTTGGGGGGAAGTGTCTCAACGACTCTTTGAATCCCTTAGTTGACTTCAGTTCACTTGCAATTCAAGTTGGGACCACAACAGCTTGTTAACTCCTTGATTGCAAAGAAATACCAAATCTGGAAAGTTTGGACCACTAAGGGGACCACCTTCACTAAAGTGAAGTGGGAGTGAAGAGAGAACATCTTCTGCACTTTTCTGAACCTTTTCTCTTGCTTGTTTTCCAATATTGGCCGTTAGGAGTGGAGTTTTAATGCTGGAAGGACCACACACAAGTTGCAGAAATAATGTGATAAATGACAACTCGTGTTCATGTGGTTGCTTCGAAAACCATCCTTCATAAGCATATGGTTTTCTTGAAACCATGCATCCTCTTGTATACTTAATCAACACAATACATGTATACAAGCATTTATCCAAGTGGTTTGTTAGTCATCAAAATCAATCGTAAACTATTGTTAAACATGATTAAATTACTAATTAAGCTTAAGAGAGTGATTTGCCCATATTTAACACAACAATCTCCCTCTTTTTGATGACATGTGTTGATTTCTCCAAAACCATGGTTAGAAGAAACATTCATCCAAAGTTTTACAAACTCCCCCTATTTTGTTGCTCTCCCTATTTAATGTGATTTTACAATTCGATACGGATTTTAAGTTCAAACATGTAATCGCATTTGGCTTAATTTAGCCAACAATTTTTTGTGTAAGCTTCATTTGGCTTACATACCCAAAAACTCCCCCTGTGATTTTCAATTCCTGCATGAGAGATTTAACAAGTATACAACGAACTAGCACACAATCTCTCAAAGTACAGTGTGGTTTTATTGAAACCATACCACAAATCTTAATCACATGGTTTTATCGAAACCATGCCATATATCCTGCATAAGACCAACATATATATTTTTCTCTCCCTTTTGACATCAACAAACAAGGGATGATCATCATAATATATAGGAACAGAATATCCTTCATCCATGCAGAAACATAACATAATATCCAAAAGAGTAATGCAAATATCCATAAATAAACATAAGCAAATTCCCAAAAGATAGAAACCATAATAAAAACCAGATAACAGAACCATAATAGAAACCATGTTCTAATCTAGTTGTATTGCATGAAACTAGGTGCATCAGATCTTAAAAAGGTTTCATTCTTCATCAGAGGCGGTAGGAGACATAGCAGAGATAATCTGGTCAAGCTTTTCCATCACATTGGCTTCAAATGTCTTCAAATCCTCGCGCAAAGCTTGAACATCCTTCTCCACATAATTGACTCGGGTAGTAAGGTCATCATACTTTGCATCCATTCCACTGCCATCAATAGCCTTTGTGACCTGAAACTTACCCTCAACATTCAGTTTTATCCCCATATTGGATAAAGTTTTCCTATTAATGGAGTCAATGGGAATAGGAATATCCGACTTGGATGGTTTCACACCAAATCTCTTTGCAAGAAGAGTAATAAGCAGCCTATGACTTCGCTCCCTATAGAGTGCCATGTGATGTAGGATCAGATGAGCAAAGCAATTGGAACTCTTCTTCTTCACACAAGTGAGAATCCACAAGTCTTGAGTTTTGGTACCGGTCTTGTGCCATGGTCGCAACAAAATCACCCTGGTAAGCATAAACATAAGTCCTCTTGCTAGTGGATTCGCATCCCTGTAGTCTCCCTTCTTTCTCGCATTCCCAAAAATCAACTTCATTTGTTGGGCAAAGTTAGGAGTACGAGCTATGTTGACAGGTTTCCCGGATAAAGTGTCATAGTGCTTGATAGACCCCTTTTTGAGCTTCAATTCATCTTGGATTATCTCAGCAGTAATTTTTATGGATTTTCCCTTTAATTTGGTCGTGAAGTACACCACATTCCCTTCAGCATCTTTCTTCACAAGCATATTGGTGTAGAATTCCTTCACTAGCTTCTCATAGGCCAGTTTCTTCAAGGTGGCCAAGTAATCAAGCTTGAATTACCTTAGAATTTATGTGACCCGAAGAGCTTCAAAGTCATCAAGATTCACACTGAAGGTGTTCATAAAATTTAGTACTTCATCACCTTCTTTCTCTTTCTTCTTTGGCTTTCCATTCTTCTTGGATTTTAAGTCAGTTTTGGCCTCTTTCTTTAGAAGCACAGGAACAATACTTTCTTTTTCATTTTTCTTTTCTTCCTCATCATATGCCGGATCCTCCTTAATTTCTTCTTCCACTTTCTCTTGGTCATACTCTTCTTCATCATCCTCATTATCATCTGATGCTTTACCAACATCTTCATCATCATCTGTTTCTTCATCACGGTTACTATCATCAGCATGTTCATCTTCGGCATCATCATTGTTTTCATGTTCTTCACTAATGGTTTTCTTAGAACCATCATCAACATCATGTTCTTCATCGGTTCTCTTTTTCTTCTTAGACTTCTCAGCCTCTCGTTCTTTATTAACTGCCTTAGACAAATTGTTATCACCATCAGAATCATCAATGTTATTCTAAATGGCCTTTTGCTTGCCACTCTTCTTGCTCACGGTTTTGAACTGGGAATGGGTACTTGGCTTCCTCAAAACCAGCTGTGTGGTTTTTGCAAGAACCACAACCTTCTTCTTCTTCTTAGTTTTCTGACAAAAGCGGATTGCTCTTGTTCTTCATCTTTCTTCTCTTCAAAAGCCTTCTTGTTGTCAGACTCAGATTCTCAATCATCTTCTTTGTCTTGGTCATTCTGCTTGTCTGCTAGTTTGTTCTAGACCACCACATCATCAACTTATGGTTGTTGGGCTACTTTTGCGGCTTCCTCAGCTATCTTCATCACCTCTGTCAAGGTTATGCCATCATCTTTAGAACCTTCAGTCAGAGCAACATTCAAATCTACCATAGGTTCCTTCTTAACTTGCTCTTTCTCGTGCTGGTTCTTCTCATTCTGCATGGTTTCATTAGGAACCACAACCACAATCTTTGCTTCCTTGGCCGCATATTTTGTTTATAGAGCAACCAAATCTTTCAGTTTCTAGGTTTCCACATTGACTTGCTCCAACTCAGCCATCATAAGCTTCTCAGTTAAAGCCACTCTTGGACCCATAGATGGTCTAGATTCATCAACCAACAATCTAGGGAACAAGCCACCGATCTCTTTCTTCTTCATCTCAAGAAAAACACTAGCATCTTGACCTGAAGGTACTTTCAACTTACTCAATAAACTGTTTTGAGTAGTATTGACATCAATTAAAGGACTAGAATCAACCTTAGCAACGCACTCAACAATTGACTTATCCACATCAACAGATTGTTTTAACACCCTCTCTTTTGTAGTTGATAAGGGTTTCTGTCCTATAGGTGTAGTTTGGGTAGAAACCAAAGTGTTGGGTATAAATTAACTTATGGGATTAACACGTAGAACACCTGAGTCAAAAATATTACCCGGTGGATTGGACTCCTGCCAATGGTTGCATGTAGTGGTCTTAAGGCTGGGTTCCACTTCAAGTTGCTTTTGTGCCTTTGCCTTCTCCAAAGCTTCTTTGATGAAATCGGGAGGCACATGAGTTCTAAAACTTTCTAAGCACTCAGCAACATTCCTCTTGGTCGAGGTCAGGTCTGGACCAGTGCTCAACCTAATTCCTTTTCCCTTCTATTCTCTAGCTGCTTGAAGCATGGTCCGTCCCTTAAGCTTCGATGTAGCTCCAGTTTTAGGTGTTTTGGGGGGGGGNTGAAGATGGATTCTTTGAAGTGTTTGAAGTTTGAGAGGTTTTTATGTGAGAGAGAGATAATGCCGGATTTTTGATTGTTTGAGTTAATGATGAAAACTTCAAATAATGAAGGAAAGAGATTGTTTAAGGAGTTCATAGGTTTGAAGGAGCCGTTGATGACCATTAACTCCTCTTCCAACGTTTTCGCTTTTGTCAGACGTGGTAGTTCAAAACTAACCACCTTTGCAGAACTCAAAACGCCCCGTTGTACTTTTCCATGTAACTGCTGAATATTAACCGTTGGACACAACCAGATGGTTTTTCTGAAACTAGATCTTCTCTCCTGACGAGTGTAGCACACAGATGGATGGTTTCCATAGAAACCAGATTTTCTCCACTTTTGCCTTTTTGCCTTTTTGATGACATAAATTCCTCTTGAACACTCATCTGCTAATGTACTTAGTGTTCGTGTGTGAGTGTTATGATTGCACTATACTAATGTATGAGTATACATGAACACTTAACACATATGAATTGGCTTGGTAAAGATGTCAACAAGTTGCTTTTCAGACTTCACGAACTCAATTGCCACATCCTTTTTCAACACATGATCTCAGATGAAATGATGCCTAACTTCAATGTGCTTTGTCCGAGAGTGTTGCATAGGCTTCTTGGTCAAGTTTATTGCACTAGAACTGCCACAATTGATAGGCATACAGTTAAAGGTTAGTCCATAATCAGATAAGGCTTGTTTTATCCATAGGACTTGAGCATAACATGCTCCAACTGCAACATATTTTGCTTCTGTGGCTGATGTTGCAACCAAATTCTACTTCTTGCTTGACCAAGACACAAGGGATTGTCTAAGCAATTGACAAGTCCCACTTGTGCTTTCCCTGTCCAATGTGTACCCTGCAAAATTAGCATCTGAATAGCTTGTCAAAGTAAAGGTGTTTACTTTGGGGTACCGTAGACCTAATGAAGGTGTGCCTTTTAGATACTTAACTATGCGTTTTATGGCTCTAAGATGAGATTCTTTAGGACAAGATTGAAATCGAGCACATAAATACACACTAAATATTATACCAGGCCATGTAGCATTGAGATATAGAAGACTACCTATCATGCCTCTGTACATCTTTATATCAACATCCTTACGATTCATATCTTTATCAAGTTTTGTGGATGTACTCATAGGTGTCGGACTTGGCTTGGTTTCGTCCAAACCAAATCTTTTTGGTAGTTCTCGAGTATACTTAGCTTGATTGATAAAGATACCATCATCAAGTTGTTTCACTTGAAAGCCCAGAAAATAGGTGAGTTACCCATCATACTCATCTCAAATTCACTGTGCATAAGGCTTTCAAATTCCTTACAAAGAGAATCATTAGTAGCACCAAATAAGATATCATCAACATATATTTGTGCAATGATCACATCATTCTTACTCATCTTAACAAATAATGTTGAATGTACTTTGTCTCTCCTAAAGCCTTTAGACACAAGATATGAACTTAGCCTATCATACCATGCTCTAAGTGCATGTTTAAGTCCATAGGATGCTTTCTTAAGCTTATACACTTGGTTAAAGTGCTAATAACTTTCAAAACTAGGTGGCTACTCTACATAAACTTCTTCCATAATGAAACCATTTAAGAGTGCACTCTTAACCTCCATTTGATATTACTTAAATGATCTATATGATGAAAATGCAAGCAACATGCGGATGCACTCTAGCCTAGTAACAGGGGCGAAGGTCTCATCATAATCTATACCTTCTTCTTGATTATACCATTGAGCAACTAACTTTGCTTTGTTTCTTACCACAATGCCGGTTTCATCAGGCTTGTTCCTAAAGACCCATAGCTCCCATACATTACTTCTCTTGAATTGGTTCAACTTTTCTTGCATGACATTGACCCAATTTTCATCAAGAATAGCTTCATTTGCGTTTTTGGGTTCCACTTGTGACAAGAATGCAAGATGTAAGTTCAGATTATGCAGTGAGGATCTTGTAGTCACACCTATAGAGATGTCACCAAGAATGGCCCCTATTGAGAGCCCTTTAGGTGCTCTAAAATTTTCATGATTGTGCTATGAAGTTGATCCTTGCTCTGTCACATTTGATTTTTCACTAGCCATGCTTGGTTGCACATCTGGTTCTTGAGAAGGCAGTTGAGGTTGAATCAACTCAGGTGGTTCCTTCTCCTTTTCTCCAGGTGTATCATTAATGCTAATGACCTGTGGTTGATCTTCAGGAATAAAATCTTAATCTGTTTCATCACTTAGATCACACGGGTCAATCTCATCTAAAGCAACATGCATGGTTTCTTCAATAACCATAGTTCTCTTGTTATTGACTCGATAGGCTTTACTTGTTATAGAGTAACCAAGAAATATTCAATCATTTGATTTAGCACCAAATTTACCCAGATTATCCTTTGTATTAAGAATATAGCACTTAGAACCAAAATCCCGAAAATAACCAATGCTTAGTTTCTTATCAAACCATATCTTATAAGGGGTCTTTTCAATCAAAGGACGCATGGATACTCTATCGATTCTTCCTTTCAACAACCCCATTTTGTTGAGGTGTTCTAGGAGTCGATAAGGTGTGTACAATGTCACTTTGCTCACAGAAGTGATTGACGACAAGATTATCAAATTCTCCTCCATCATCACTTCTTATTTTTGAAATCATATAACCTTTTTCATTTTGTAAGCGCATGCTAGCACCCAAATTTTGCCCACCCTTTTCTTGTATTTTTGTGTAATATCGCGTCCGAACTCCACCATCCCTTAGAGTCAGAAAAATTCAAAAAATATATTTTCTGAGGGTCATGGAGACCATTTATCCATCAAATTCTTGTGCTAAAAGTATTCCGAGACTTCCCGGGTTTCTCTTGAATTTTTTCAGAGATTTTCTGAGGTCCCGGCCACACTCTAGTCACCCTCTGGCCACGTTCTAGTCACCACCCCCCCGAATCTTGTGCAAGCCATAAAAGATTGGGTTTTTAGAATTTCACGAAACTTTAGGGGAATATCCCAGACATCAAGATGGATCTCCCATATTTTTCCAAGAACTTTTTAGGTCCCAGTGGGCCCCGTTTGTGCGATTAAGAGTTTTTTGAACCTTGGCCAGCAGGCCATGACAGGTGACCAGCAGGCCATGATAGGTGGCCAACAAGCCATGACAGGTGAACAACAGGCCATGACAAGTGAACAACAGGCCATGACAAGTGACCAGCAAGCCATGACAGGTGACTAGTAGGGACATGCCAACCAGCCAAACCATAGACCAAAGAATATTTATAGAAATGCCATAGCCCAATACTATAAATTGGGATCCCCTACCTTTATTTTTCTACACCCAGGAGTCGTTCAGTACATGTTTTTGCAGTTTTCTACCTCCCTCACTGTCCTGCTCAAAGTTGATAATAAAGGGTTTCATATTTGCCCTATTTTACCTCTATTGTCCCCCTATAAGTTGGAACTCGGGCGCAAAGTCGTCGTCTTCCTAATCATCCTTTTACAGGTAGAGCTCTCTCTCTCTCTGTATAAGGTTTGCTTTCGGATTTCCATTGTAGTTGTGGTGCTGAAACTATTTTAGCAATCATTGATGCTATGCCGCCGTAATGCCGAAATTATCTCTTGCATTTTCGTCGTTGTAGGCTGTTGTAATGCCGTGTAGTTAACCAGTATTTTTGCCGTTCTATGCCGTCGTATGCCAGAATTTCTCTGAATCGTTCGTCGGCATCCCATTTTGACCCGAAAAACGCTAAAATGGTTTCGGTACTCGCTAACACGTATGGAAACCCATTTACTTTTATGCACTTGTTTGTTTGTTTGTTTTACATCCATTATAAATATTATGTTTGCATCTTTGCATCTTTTGTTTGCATATTTGTTTGATTGTTTTTATTTTTATATATATTTTTTTGATTGTTTGTTTATGTGTTAGTTCGCATATTAGAGGGGTCTCCAACTCTAAAATGGGTATGTCTTCTACGATAAGCCCTAAACCAACTTCTATGCTCGATTCAATAATTTTTCAAACTTGGTTTTTCAAGATGCTTTTCCTTCGATGATGATCAAATCGTCAAAGATAGTGCCCTCAATCAATGATGGTAACTTCAATGATGATACTAAGTGTCTCTCAAGAATGAGAAATGTTTTCAATGATTTCCAAAGATGCTTTTTACGAATCCTTTTCGGCATAAAAATCTTTATAGATGCAAGCTTTTGTCAAATTCACCCACTTTTATCCAAAGAGAGTTTTGATGGATAAAGAACCAATTTCTCCAAATTGTACTTTTTTTAAAAAAAAAAAATCTTTAAAACTTTGTTTTCCAAACACAAGATGCCTTTGTCAAGAATCCACTTTTGAAAGAATATAGGTCAAAACACACATAAAGTGTAACGCCCTGAATTTTCGTTAATTATTTTCTGTGGAGTTTTTATAATTTTTGTAATTTAATTCACAATTAGGCCCTCACGGAATTCTTGGAAATTATTTCTGGAACTAAATAATCTTTGTCCATAAGTGTTTTCTTTTATGTGGAATTAAAGAATGTTTGGGGAGTAAAACACAGTGTTGGCAGTAGTTTTACCTAAAACTACGTAGTTTTGGATGAACCAAAACATAAAACACACATAATAGTGTATTTTGACATGAGGTTTGACTTGAGGAGGGAACTATGCTTAAAGTGACGTCGTTTTGATTTTGGAGGAAACCCTAAACCTAGAGCTTGGGTATAAAACCCATACTTTTCCCTCTCTCTCCTCTTTTTCCCTTCCTTTCTCCTTGCCGAGTTTGGGCGCACTCTCCTCTCCCCTGATTCGTGCCTCGACGATTACCTCTTCCCCCCACTCCCTTCTTTGTTTTCTTTTTCTCTCTGGTAACCACCCGCACCCGCACCTGATTCCTCTCCTTTTCCCTTCTCTTCCCCTCCATGTCGTTGTCGCCGTGACTACACGCCACTACCATGCTCTTCTTCTTCGTCGTTGTGAATCGCTACCATTAAGCGTCACCGCGCTCACTGCACCAAAGGTGGGGTGGCCATGGAGGCTCGGCGCGAGACTAAAGCCTGTGCATGGATGCGAGGCTTGGCTTGGGCGTGGACTTGGAATGCGACGAGGAGCCTCCGTCGCTGCATCTTGTGCTGCCATGTCGATAAGCTCGCGCCGCCCTCACCACTCTTCCATGTTCTCCCTCCTTTCTTATTTTTTATTTTTTTTCCTTTCTCTTCGATTGGTTAGAATCTGTGACTAATCGGGTTTTATTTTTGGATGGGTAAGTTGTTGCTGTGTTGTTGTGGTGGCGGGTTGGTGGTGTGTGTTGCTGAATTGTTGGTTAGAGGCAGGTTTCTGCTGGCTTCGGGTGCGCCGACAGTGTGGTTGTTGCTTCCGGCAGTGGTTTGTGTTGTTGGTGTCTTCTGGCAACGGGTTGGTTAGGCTTAGATTTGGTGTTTGAGCACAGATCCGGCATCAGGCAGTGAGGTCCGATTTTTCGCTAAGTTTTCTGGCAACTCTATTTTGTATTCAATTCAGATGTTGTATGTTCTGTGCTCCGTTTGAGGATTGAATGTCGTTTTTGGTTGGTGTTCGGATTCTAGGAAGAATGTTGTGGTGTTTTTGGCGTCTCGGTTTACTTTCCGGCAAGGCCTGACTGGAATCCGGTGAGATAGTGTAATTTCCGGCATGACACGGTAATTCTCAAGCGATGATGTGTGTTCAGTTTTTGTTCAAATCATGCACTATAACTGCATTGAAATAGTGTATTAAAATGAGATGAAATTAGTGGAAATCGGTTGTGGAGAGATGAGATCTACCGACGCAGATGGAACTTTTGGCCAGAAAAGCAAGGCTCGGGAGTTGGTTTAATACAATTATATGAACGGGCCAGATCTAGGCTCAATTAATGTTATATTAAGTATGTATGGTCTTTAAGCCCAATGACTATCAAGGATATGGGCTTTAGGCTTAATGTGAAATTGGTGATTTAGATAATACACTTTAGGCCCAATCGATTATAATCTGGATTTAAGTTATAATCATTTTGTAGCGGGCCTAGCATTGCGGGTTAAGCTCGAGATCATATCATTGGCATGCATTTGTCGTGAATAAACATCTTATATGATGTGTATGTCATGAGGCTTCAGCTTCTGAGGTAATTATTATGGCCCAGGTGAGGATATATAAACATTTGTATGCTTTACTGCCTACAACACTCGGAAATAATAGTAATGGTAATTGATGTGGAATTTTTGTTTGGTGTTGAATGTTGTATGCCTGTTGTGCTACTAATTTGTTTACATTGTGTACTATGATTAAGATCTATTTATCATTGTGTGCCTGTTGTTGAATTGTTGTTTTGATTATGCCGTGGTTGTTGACATGAGTTTGTGTGAGGATTATCACATGTTTTTGGATTTTGGGCCAAAGGCTCGGATGTGAGGATTATCACTGTCAAGGCACACAACTCTGAAAACTTAATGTGAGGACTCAGTAAGCTATATATATATATATATATATATATATATATATATATATATATATATATATATATATATATATATATTCTTCAGGAAACATAACTAGAGGAAAAATTAATACAAACTAAGAACAAATGAAGGAATATTACTGTGGGGCTGTTGACAGGTAGCACCGAGGGGAGGGTTGGGTACCTCCCGGGACATTTTATGCGGTTTAGCATGGTTTTCCCAAGAAAAGGTCGGTGCACCCCTAGAAAACTTGCACCAGTTAGGTGTGTCTGACCACAGCCTCAGGGAGCCGGCGACCACTTCAATGTTTATCGGTGGTTCTTACGCCTCAGAATCTACCCCTTCCGAGGTACGACACTTGGGCTCAGTCCCCGATCTGGCCAGATATGCTACCGAGCTCGACGCACTCAGTAGAGGGCCCTGATAATAAAATACTCAAACCTTAATAAAATATTTAGTGATAATAAACTTTCATCACTGATAACTGATTCAAGCATCATAATAAACAGATGATTTTGTGTTGTGCACGGTGGCTTGTTAGTGCACTGTGGCTGTGACTGTCAGGTACCGGTGTGATTGTAGTTGATTTGTAATTTTATACTTTGATTTATTTGTTTGTGGTGAGACAATGGTTCGTCTCGCCCCCTCACTTTTTCCACACAGGTTGGCTGATCGTGGATCAGGGATGCATTCAGGTAACTGTGCCTATTTAGTTTCAGATCAGATCCATAGTCGGCATGCATAATTGATGATGTTTAATCTTTTATTTGTGCTTATCTTCCGCTGCGACTCTTTGTGAGTTTATTGCTCGGTATGATCATGTCATGCTGTTTAATTGGCGGTATTGCTGGTTGAATTTGTTTATATGATAAGATGTTGTGCACAATGATTTCCATGTCTCCGGATAGTAAAAGGGTAAATTGGTCATTTCACATTTTATTTGTATTTATATTATTGAATTGGGATATGGGTGTTTCATAAAGTCCAAATTAACAAAATACCATAGTCTATTATTCCAAACTCCAAAAAAAAATTCTAGCACAGAATTAAGACATTTTATTAACCTTGGGTTTAAAACACATCAAAAGTTTAAATTAACCAAATATGAGTGGTCTAAATTTAGGTAATCACACTACCCTTAGTCTTCTAATTAATTCTCACGGTGGCAACCAATACAATCTTCTCAAGATGGAGCACTCAACTAATAACAATTGAAAAATTTCCTATCACTCAAGAAAGATTGAGAACTGCAATTAGTCATGCTTAAAGTAAGCTTGAACTTCTCAGTTGGCAGCTCTAACTTTCTTCATCAATTGATCTTCCTTATATAGAGCCAAGGAAGGAGGGGGGAAGCCTCAAAGTGTTCATGTCCAACCATCATTGTCATTCACGTTGGGATTAGCATGAAAGGTGCCACTCATTAACTTTAAAATTTTGCTTTGGTTGTTCTCAGGGTCTGGTATGGAAGATGACATTTCTCTTTCTGTACATGTTCACTACCTGTGATCGCTTTCAAGATTTGGCATGAGGAGATGACATTCTCTTTCTGCACATGTTGGCCAATTCCTCGATTTTTATTTGGTCCAATGTAGACTCAATCAATTTGAATCCGTTGACAAGGATCTTAGATCTTTTACCATATATTGCAAGGTCAGAAACAAGTAGGATACTAAGTTGTTTTGATTACTGGCAAAGAGTATCCATAACACACAACAATAAGGTTTAGAAAAGATGGTGAAAGTGACTTCTCACAACCACACAACACATTATTCAATCCCACTTACTGATCAGCTCACATGATGGATGATGGCTAAGAAGAGGAATCATTAGATAGGCATAAGGTTTGTCATTGTCAAAACCATTCGACTAGAATAAGTCATAGAAACATATTAAGCATAATAAGTATGTTACTTAATTAGTTGCTAATCATCATCGGATTAACACTTATTTGCTTTGTAATCTTTTGATTTCGGGTAAAATTTTCAGGTTTATTTCATTTAATGAAGAAATTAGAAACTTGCATGATTGCAGAGAGGCGACCACTATGTGGGCCTATTTTCTTTTTCTCGCTTTTGATGAAATTCATTAGTCTGCAGGAGTTATTGGCAATGATGGTTATGTTGTTTACCATGGGAAGGAACTTGGTCATTTTTTTTTAGAAAAAAAATTATTTTTAATTCACATAAACAAATCAAGAGATATAAGAATACAAGATTTAATCGAACAAGTATAAGGAAAATTTAACATAGGAATTCTTCTCAGCCTATTATACAGAAATACATAACAAGATTTATATTCTTCAAAAGATGATTTACAAAAGCACACTGCTCTAGCGGATGTCATAACTTGTGTAGTCAGTGCAACAACCACAAAGCCAATAGGTGAAGGTGAGGCAGACATGTGGGGGAAACATTTCTTTGTTGGTAAGTTTTTGTTGTAGATAGAGAATAGCCGAATCTTCCTTTATGGCTTGTGTGAACACCCAAATTTGACCCATGAATATTCTTCTAACTTAGATTTTAGGCATGCTCAAACCATAAGAATGATGAGATGATTTGGTCTTTGGCTAAGGCACACTTAGAATTTATTTTAGTGGAATGCATATTTTATGAATTGGGGTTTATATGTTTGAACCTTAGGATTAATGAGATGATTTATTCTTACGATAAAAATATACTAAAGTCCAGTTCATTAAAATATCATCCTATTTTATTTATTTGGGCTTTCTTGTTTATTTTAACCCGATTATAATGAGATGATTTATTTTTTGGGTTAAGGATGAATTTGAGGGCCTAAGCTAATAAAGAATGGACTTTCCAGAGTTGAGTAGCCCATAAACACATTATTTGCAGACTAATTTTAGCTCTGATTTTAGTGGAAAATCAGAGTTAAAACATCCCTTAATGGTAAATGTATTTTTGGTATGATTTGGGCACAAAATGGGGACTTAATATGTAATCAATCAATTAGGAGATGATTGGGGGGAGTACTAATCAAGAAAGGAGGTGATTTTGGATTGATTAGGGGTTAACTACCCGGTGGAATCAAATCAGGGAGGAATTAAGGGAAACCGAGAGCAAAAAAAGAAAGAATGGGGGAAATGCGGGGTGTCGGGTGGCCATGGCGACCATCCAGCCCTTGACCGCCGGGCCTGGCGGTCTTGGCGCCCAGAAAAGCCCGATTTCCCCTATTTTCTCCCCTAATTTGATTCTACACGGTTTTGGCCCAGATTTTTGGCTGAGACCTTGGTGATTAAGCAGGTCCACACCCCTATACACCCCAAAACTCTATAAATAGGGCCCCCCATTCACATTGTAAAGGATCAATCTCTCACTACACACACACTCCCATAAGCTTTGTTGCTTGGAGAAACTCTACTTCTCCAAGCCAAGCCTAGAAACATTTCTGTAGGTAGAAACTCTGGAGAGATTTTGTGGGAAAGTATCAAGAAAGAAGCCAACAAGAGGACATCAAGAGGAGATGAAGAGGATGAAGCAATCAAAAGCAATCTAGGAGCCAAGAAGGTGGACAATCCGAGTAGAGGGACCTGATTCGAGCAGTCTCAGAAAATAATTCATATCTCGAGTTCTAGAAGTTGGATTGCTGTGATCTTAGACTCTCTGGAAAGCTAAGAGGGAGATCTATAACTTTGCTATTGAGACAAGAAGCCGGATCGGCCGTTGTCATTGTCTAAAATCCAGTGGAAGACGACCCAAAGATTCGGTCTAACAACCGAGATAAGTACTCTAATCCCTCTTTGATTGTGAACCGTATCAATTGCTGTTTGGTGATGATTTGACTATGCTTATGATGATGTGAGTGTTGTGATGCCATGACAAGAACTACGTGAGCTTTGAACCCGGTCGCCGGAGTACGTAGGCGGTTTCTAGTGGTGGAAACTCAAGCCGAATTGTTTTTATTTTCCTTTTGTTTCAATTCAATTTTGTTATTTTATGTAACTTGTTTTCACACGATACATACACTTGCACAAGGCATACTTATGTTCTTCAATTGCACAAAGTTTCGCCCCAACATGGATGGGTGCCTAACACCTTCCAATCCATGACGAATCCTCGGGCCCATTATCTTTGGTTCGCTACATAGTTTTCTTAAATGGAGTCATTGGGATTCAAGAACGAGTTTTTCTCGAACTTTGTTCCATAATAAAATTCGGGTGGCGACCCCAATGATAATGGGTGTTGGTTAAGAAGAAGGTGTAAAGGAAAAGGTAAGGAGCCCCAAGTGATTTTGGGTCGGGTTCTCACAGCTTGTGACTCCCATAGTCTTATTTGAATCATCCAAAAGTAAAAAGGACTCAAAGGAAAAAAAAAAAAAAAACCCACAGAAATGGGACTAACAACAAAACTGTGTAAAACTAGGAAGAAAAAAATCAAGTGAAAAGAAGTTTATTGGGAGACTTATAGTGAGAAAGAAAGTCGTCGGTCACCGACCTAAGGTTTTCTAAGAAAAAAAAAAGAGAATAGAAAAATGGTTGTTCTTCATAAGCTAATGAATTGTTTAAAGGCTTAAAAGGGCATTTCCCCTCCAATTTGGGAGCCATTTTGATTTTGGCCCACCAAATTTAAAAAATTCGATTTTGCACCTTAAGTTTGGCACCGACCGGGATTTTTTACCCATTCTCCCATATCAATGGCATATTATCATGGCATGTCAGTTCTAGAACACGTGTAGAGATTTAATTCGTTATCAAGCCAACCCACCCAAGTAAGTGCACCATAGACTCCCATATCTCGCACAAACTCATCTACTCAAACCCATCCACCAAAACCTAATTCCATTCCGAATTAATTCCAGCTCTGATACCACTCTCTTTTTTTTTTTTTTATTTCAGCTCTCTTCCTCTACTCACCCATCCTCTTTTTTTTTTTTTCGTTGAGAACATCCTATATTCTCCATTAGGGTTATAGTCCCTCTTCATTTAAACATCTGCTTTAAAAAAAATTTCTACAACAATTATGGATAAATATGATAAAAGTGATAATTATTTTCGTTGGCTTATTTTTTTTGGGTGGATATGCTTTTTTTGTGGAAAATTATCGGTGGCTTATTGTATAATACACTTAGTTCTCTACCAAATTTTTCTATTTCAGTTTGTCAAGTTAGTGATTTCATCTTTTTTTTTTCGTGATATATGAATTCACCCCACTAAATTTTTGCCTATCTTTACTGCATAAAACATAGAGTGGTCATAGATTTTGAACAAAATAATTTACTAGAAAAAAACATTAATTGCACTTTAACTCTTCTACTTCTTAATATTTCCATACATTTACAAGCTTTCTTTTGCAATCTACATGGCCATTTTTTCTGTGTATTTTTCTAACTTCAAAACTCTAAAGGAAAAACCTTTTAAGTGACGACAAGGCAGAAGGGAGCAAGCCCTATTGGAGACTGCCACCAGTATTTATTTTTGAATTTTTTTTTTATTTTATGAAAAAGACCGGGTAGATGGGTTAGATGAGAGAATTTGTTCCAACTTCCAAAGGCACTTACCTGTCTGGGCAATAACAAATTAAAACTTAAGGTGTGTCATAAAACTGACATGTCATCACAATATCCGGTTGATAGGAAGATCGGGTTCAAATTTCTGGTGAGTGCCAAACTTAAGGTGCAAAATCGAATTTTTGAAAATTGGTGGGCCAAAATCAAAATGGCTGCCACATTGGAGGGGTAAATGCCCTATTAAGCCTTGTTTAAAAAAGAAAACTTGGCTCATCTTTACTATCTCAGGGCAGCACAGAATTTATGTTTTAAAGGATCCTCCTGCTACTTCCCTCATGCAAATATTATTTATGGACGCTGTGGGCGCACCCAAACCAAACTAAGGGTTATCTGTTGCGCTCATTTTTTCACCCAAAATAAATAAATAAACAAGGTAACACAGTTGCTAATTGATTTTATAGAATTTACAACCACAAGTCAAGGTCGCCAGTCATTTCTCAATCGCGTTGTAAGTTTTTAATTTTAAATAGTATTATTATCGGATAAACATGACTATATATCTTTGGGCAAGCTTGAAGATCATTATATTTATGGCCGTCCGTGAGGCATGGAACTCCGATAAAAAATGAACTCTCCTCAAGTAGAAAACTATCTAATATCGATTTGATATATATATTATGCTAGTGTAATATGCCCAAAAGCCAATCATTGGATGATTGTACATAGTCATGTAAATACATTAAGGTTATTCCAATAAATATGTTTATGAGATAAACGCTTGCACATATTTATAACCCTAGAATATTTTATAATCTTGAATGTCCCTAGTCGATTATTATTATGGATGGGTTGTAATAATAAATTAAGACTAGCGTATGTTGAGAATTATATGAGATATAAATTCTACATACAGGTACAAGTTAGAGAACTTGTGGACTGGACCGACCCACATAAGAACCCTACATGGAACGTTATATGATTGTCATTAGTGGTTCTTATATGTATTGTCTTTAGACCTGAGATTATCAAGGTTCCCAACATATGAGTCGTATACTTTGATATTATTCCTAGTCACTCGTAACTGAGTAGACGTAAGGGTAATCATTGGGTATATGACGTAATTGTGATACCCCAGGTGCACCCTAGAATATAGAGAAGTATTTACATGAAGAGAGTCGGGTGTTGCTTGTCCTACCGTGACGTTCGTGTAGGTTGGATACTATATTCGGGAGTTTGTGAGGGATGTTCATATTCTTGGTGTAAAAGTTGGTATAGGTTCGGTTATGGCTCGGTGATATATGTTGATGTTAGATTGAGATGAGATGGTTAGTATAGGCTCGGACTAGTGCACTCAAGTGGGTTCGTAGTGATTCGATGGCACGGTTGACCTAGTTTGGTGTCCCGATTGCTCGACTTGTCTAATGGGCCAATAAACGGTCAGAAATGATAGGAATGTGATTACTTGATGTAACAGATTCATAAGAGGCACGATTGGCCAAAGGAGATATCGGTTGGCTCGATTTGGTGCAAAATAGTGCACAACCGGGGCAATGGTGTGCCCGTCGGTGCGCAATTGGGCTCGATGAGGGTACATACGTAATTGGCCAAACCGACCAATCAGAATGAGACATGTGGCTCGGGAATAAGCTTCTGGTGGTTTGGGTGTGCAAGCTAGGAGGTTGGTTGCCACAAACCAATTGGATGGAAAATAAGCACGAGGTGGCAATTTAGGTGCAAGTGGCACCTAGTTGTGTGTTGGTGGCAATTGGGGTGGTGACTCACCTACTTGGGCAGGGATTAAGAGGTGAAAACAAGCACCTCTCCTGCACTCTTATCAGCTAAATTCGTGGCTAGGTCCTGGAGAGAAAAGAGAGAGAGAAAGAGAGAAAAGAGGGGAAAGGGGAGAAGTGAGCCTAGGGGTTCTGCTCTCGGCCAGACAGACCCCTGGCCACTAAAATAGGGATTCCGGTCGAACCACTGGTTAGAATTGAGTGAAACCAAAATCCAGAGTTAGCTAACTTCCATAGCGTTAATTGGGAACCGGTTTGGTGGATTTTGGAGTTGAACTGAGAGAGTTATGCGCTCTCCAAGTTCACTGTTGGCATCATTGTATTGCACTTGTTGTGCTGATGTTTGGCATCACACTGATGTGCTTGGGATGGCATGTGTTTGCCTTGATTGTGCTTGTGATTGTGGACCCACTGGCCAGTTGGGAGGTGGTGCACAGGTGGTGCACAGGTAGTGCTTAAGATGTGGCACTTACCATATTGATGATAATTTGACGGGCCTTGCAGTGCTAGATGGCCACTTGGAGTAAAACGGTCGTGGTTATTTGACGGGCCTTGCAGTGCTAGATGGCCGCTAGGAGTAAAACGGTCGTGCTTGTTCCGTGGCGTGAGTGCCCGGTATTTGTGCATTATGCATTACTGTATGTGTTGCATGACTGTGTGTTGCCCATGTCCAGCCTTGTGTGCAGTATGTGGTTGCTTTCTTGCATGGCCTATTTACTTACTGAGTTTTATACTCACCCCTCCTATTTCCTCCCCATGTCTTACAGGTGCGAGAATGAGAGTATGGGAAGTAGGTCGATGGGTATAGCCGAGTCGGTCTTCTTTAATTATATTATTGTATTATTTTTACATGGAGGTTGTGTCATTGTAAGTAAGAGTTAGTTTCTCTTGTAGCAACGAATTAATGACACTAGTGAAGTTGTCTTTATAAATGAGTCTTGGTACTTTTTATCATCTTTATTGCTTTTGCATTCGTTGTTGTTGCTTCCTTTTATGTTGCGCATTTTCTTGGTTGGTGACCCGTCGAGCAGAAGCAACGAGCTTTTGGTTATGTCGATGAAAGGCCTTTGGGTGCCTTGTGGCACGTGATGGGTGCACATGGCACTTGGCCGGTCGCGCTTAGCAGGGGCGTGACAGTTGTGGTAGCAAAGCATGATTATTTTGCAGGAATTTAGTGTCTTGACATTTATGTCGTAGAGTGTAATAGTTGTGGTGGTGGAGGATGTTTTCGTGAGGATGCTAGGTGTCATATTTGTCGTATGGGTGGAATATATATAATTACAAATCGTGGTTGTAATGTTCTTACTATAGGGGCAGTAGGGTGTTGAGTCTAGTGGCTAGTACCCATCAAGTTAGAGACCGTTGGTTGGTGAGAGACGTGTGTCACAAATTTGTATTTTGTTTATCTTATATGTTGTATTATGTTTGTGACTGTGAAAATATGACATTCCATTGTGAAAAATATGGTTAAAATCTTGCTGAACATATAGTTGAGGCCTTTTGGCTGTGAGCATACTAAGAGTATACAAGCATGCGTGGATTGCCTAAAGATGTAAGCTAGGAGGAAAATGCTCTAGATATGAGAATATAATCTTGTGACATGGCTGTTTCTTAGGAAACGTCCGATATGTAATTAATTGTTGCTGACTTCATATGTAGGAAGGCCTAGACGTTATACATGTGGAAAGGGTGTTTAGAACTAGAATTTTGCATTCTGGTTGGTTACATGGTTAGAGCTAAGTGGTAACTAACTTGGTTTCCTTTGGCCTAAAGGATGCACATGTATAGGATTATAAAGTTATTTTAGTCTGATCAAGTTATAGTTTGAGTTCTTAATCAAATAGAACTGTGATGATGAAGGTTAATATGATTTAATAACTAAATTTACGAATAATCGTATGGGATGTTTGCATCTTCAGGATTTAAGTTGCATGTGTTTAATACTTTGACATAATTTCCCTTTGAGGCAGAGGTTATGAAATTTTAAATTGTTTTTGAATTTGATTATTTAGTATATTAGAGAATCATCTAAGGGTGATAATTACAATTAAAGTCATCACTGGTTTGGTTAGCTTGGAGATTTAATGTTATATGTCCGATTGACATGATGTTGCTGATATACCCTGGGTGCTTGGTAACTTGTTTGTTTGATTAACTAAAATTGATCTCGGTGATAGATAAGATGGCATTTTATGATAGGAATAATAACTAAGATATTAGTTATAGAAAGTGTTAGTATGGTAAATAATTAAGAGATATTGATGATGAGAGTGACATGATAATATACTTATTTTAAAGTTGGCTTGTGAGGTATTCCCTGGTCATGTGGATGAACAATGGATCTGTAAGAGTACATATGAAGTTATGTTATATGTTAAAGATATGATAAGTACATGATTTAGTAATTGAAGGAAAAATTTGGAGATCGTGATTACTGTGGAATAAATGGTTAGGTGCATTTAGCTTAGGTGCTTGAGTGAGCAAATAAGAGTGGTGATAGTGAGTTGGATGAGATTCAGGTCACTTGTTTCATGGATGTTTAATGGGGTAATGCATGCTGAAGGCTTGAGATGTAAATGTTTTAGAATTATCTGCAATATGTGTTGTGTTTGTCTTACATGATTTTTGTGTGGAGGAAAAATGTTTCTGTGGGGGTAATATGTTTCTTAGTCTTTTGGGGATCTAGATCGTGAGAAGAGAGAAACACGATGAGATGATTATGTTGTTGTTGAACTAAGTGTATTATATATAAAATTTTGCTGAAACTACATTTGAGCATGTGTATTACATGGTTTTTGATAATATGAAATTATTGCTTGATATATAGATTTCTCATACTATATAAAGGTCCATAGCTACATGGTGAATAAGGTATTCATATTTGAAATGCTTATTATGCATCCTTGCTGGGGAAGAAAGTCTATTGTTACCTTATTAAGTACCTATGGTGTAAGTTGAATTGGTTATGATAGTCTTGTGATGGCTTGGTATACTGCCAAGAAATTTGCGGATAAAATCATATGCAGTTTGGGAAACTGAGAATAAAGCATTTGGTAAAGTGAAATAATTGGTCTTGTGAAGTCAAAGATGTGTAAATGATAGTGGGGTTAAGTTCAACCTTGGATCGAGATAGTTGGAGCGAAGAGTTGATGTATTGGAGGAAAATTTTCTGAGAGGAGGATGTCTAAGTATACAAGAGTAGGTTTGCAATTTTTTAGGCCGTAGCTTGACACTCACAAGTAAAGTGCAATGGATAATCTTGTGTTATCTAAGGATGAGTACAGTGTGAAGGAATAGGTTGTGATTATGGAGTTTTTGTTTAGAGCTTGTGACTAAGGTATAATAATGATTATGTTAAGCCTTATAAGCGTTTGAAGTAGTAATGAAGGAAGATGATGTGTTATGAACATTATGAACAATTAGTATACACAAGAGTGTAGTTAACCTCTTTGATTTGTTTAGAGTTAGATTTGTATTGTTTGGAGTTAGATTTTGAAGTGCTAAGTATGTTGAAGCGCATGAAATGAGTATTGAGCTATATATATTTTTTTGATAAGTGATTATCTAAATTCAAAAGAAGTTTAAGGTATCTCGTCATAGGAAACACATGAGGTTAGCACTGTTTGGTGAATGATACTAGGATTAGGGTTTGAATTATCTAAAGACGTAGTAAGAAGTTGAGGTATAGACGAAATGATGCAGTAAAAGCACGACTCTCTTATTTGAGAAGCAATTGGGCCTACGGTTGTCCAATTGGTCCTAGTGGATATTTTGTTAGTTTAGTTAGTATAATTGTTGTGCTCATGCGAGTACTAGTATGCGAGTAGTATAATTTGTGGCTCCGTTGGGGTAATTGGCCTTGTTGGCCAATTGGCATAGTAGTGTGCCAGTAGTGCGCTTTAGTGGAGTGAATATGACGTAGAAGCCATTACTGAAGAGAGAATGGGTGTATGTATTGTAGTAGCTTAATGAGAGATGTGTTATGAGAAGAGTTAAGTGGAGGCATATATGGTTACATTTAGAAGGCTAACGGTACATTGCAAGTTTTACTACTTTGACTACGTGGCGCCACAGTTTATAATGGTTTACAAATTATTGTTTTGGAAAATATCTTTAAAGGAATGAATTGAGCAAGTTTTGCATTAGTACCGTTTAGCCTATCCACTTGTACCGTGGTCAGAAGTGATAGATAGTTGAGAGAACTATAATCTACCAGATTACGATTGAGTCGCCAAGGCATGTGGAATAGATTGGTGTGAGAATTACAAGTGCAAAAAGCATGATGAATTGAAGTACCATAATTTGGGAGATATTTAAAAGCTAAGGTAGAACTTGGGTATGGATTTCGAGGTAAACAAGTCGGAGATATACTGGATTGAGTTATGGTTGAATGATCTACTAAAGGTAGAGCTTGAAATGATTGAGGAACAATAGGACGGCACATGGGTATATTTGAGAAGATGATCGGAAATTACATATAAGGATTGATGTTATCTTTGAGATCATAGTGGCATCTAATTTCGAGGACGAAATTCTTTGAAGGAGGGGATGATGTGATACCCCAGGTGCACCCTAGAATATAGAGAAGTATTTGCATGAAGAGAGTCGGGTGTTGCTTGTCCTCCCGTGATGTTCGTGTAGGTTGGATACTATATTCGGGAGTTTGTGAGGGATGTTCAAATTCTTGGTGTAAAAGTTGGTATAGGTTAGGTTATGGCTTGGTGATATGTGTTGATGTTAGATTGAGATGAAATGGTTAGCATAGGCTCGGACTAGTGCACTCAAGTGGGTTCGTAGTGATCCGATGGCACGGTTGGCCTAGTTTGGTGTCCCGATTGCTCGACTTGTCTAATGGGCCAATAAATGGTCGGAAATGATAGGAATGTGATTACTTGATGTAACAGATTCATTAGAGGCACAATTGGCCAATGGAGATATCGGTTGGCTCGATTTGGTGCGAAATAGTGCACAACCGGGGCAATGGTGTGCCCGTCGGTGCGCAATTGGGCTCGATGAGGGTACATACGTAATTGGCCAAACCGACCAATTAGGATGAGACATGTGGCTCGATAATAAGCTTCTGGTGGTTTGGGTGTGAAAGCTAGCAGGTTGGTTGCCACAAACCAATTGGATGGAAAATAAGCACGAGGTGGCAATTTAGGTGCAAGTGGCACCTAGTTGTGTATTGGTGGCAATTGGGGTGGTGACTCACCTACTTGGGCAGGGATTAAGAGGTGAAAACAAGCACCTCTCCCGCACTCTTATCAGCTAAATTCGTGGCTAGGTCCTGGAGAGAAAAGAGAGAGAGAAAGAGAGAAAAGTGGGGAAAGGGGAGAAGTGAGCCTAGGGGTTCTGCTCTCGGCCAGACAGACCCCTGGCCACTAAAATAGGGATTTCGGCCGAACCACCGGTTAGAATTGAGTGAAACCAAAATCCAGAGTTAGCTAACTTCCATAGCGTTAGTTGGAAACCGGTTTGGTGGATTTTGGAGCTGAACGGAGAGAGTTATGCACTCTCCAAGTTCACTGTTCTGCAGCAGACCTGCTGCTAGACCCAGAGTTGATATAGGAACGATAACTGGAGCTAGAAAGCTTGGAATTGAGTGTTCTTGGTGTCTCTGGAAAGCTAAGAGACAGGGATACATCCTTTATATTTATGACCAAGGCTGAGTCGGCCTGTAGCTTCCTGTTTAATCTCGGTGAAGTTTCTGTTGGTGCAGGGCAGCTTCTGCCCGAATTGAGAAAAGATAAGTATTGTGGGTAGGATTGTGTTTCACAAGCTATTATTGCTGTGGATTGATTGTGATGTCTAATTGTGTGTTTAAAACAGGGACTGAGGTTCCAAGAGGCCTAAAGGCTATAAAGGAGAGGAATTGGTTTAGGAATACCTAGGTGATGGTAAGTAAGTTTGTTATGCGGGTAGTGATTGCTTGTGCACCCTTTGTTGGGCGAAAGGCCATTTGTGTGTGCTTGCTGTGTGTGTATTTGTGCGGGGTCACCTTGCTGGTCATTGTTGGTTAACTAGCCATTGTTGGCTGATCATGGCTACTTGTTGCCTTGTTGGTTATTTATGCGTAATTGTGATATATTGGTGACTTGTTGGTACATTATGATTGAGCTGTGTGCTTGGAAATACTTGCTGCCCTTGTTGGCATCATTGCATTGCACTTGTTGTGCTGATGTTTGGCATCGCACTGATGTGCTTGGGATGGCATGTGTTTGCCTTGATTGTGCTTGTGATTGTGGACCCACTGGCCAGTTGGGAGGTGGTGCACAGGTAGTGCTTAAGATGTGGCACTTACCATATTGATGATAATTTGACGGGCCTTGCGGTGCTAGATGGCCGCTTGGAGTAAAACGGTCGTGATTATTTGACGGGCCTTGCGGTGCTAGATGGCCGCTAGGAGTAAAACGATCGTGCTTGTTCCATGGCGTGAGTGCCCGGTATTTGTGCATTATGCATTACTGTATGTGTTGCATGACTGTGTGTTGCCCATGTCCAGCCTTGTGTGTAGTATGTGGTTGCTTTCTTGCATGGCCTATTTACTTACCGAGTTTTATACTCACCCCTCCTATTTCCTCCCCATGTCTTACAGGTGCAAGAATGAGAGTATGGGAAGTAGGTCGATGGGTATTGCCGAGTCGGTCTTCTTTAATTATATTATTGTATTATTTTTACATGGAGGTTGTGTCATTGTAAGTAAGAGTTAGTGCCCCTTGTAGCAACGAATTAATGACACTAGTGAAGTTGTCTTTATAAATGAGTCTTGGTACTTTTTATCATCTTTATTGCCTTTGCATTCGTTGTTGTTGCTTCCTTTTATGCTGCGCATTTTCTTGGTTGGTGACCCGCCGAGCAGAGGCAACGAGCTTTTGGTTGTGTCGATGAAAGGCCTTTGGGTGCCTTGTGGCACGTGATGGGTGCACATGGCACCTGGCCGGTCGCGCTTAGCGGGGGCGTGACAGTAATGTGTAGTGGGTTTTGATCGATCAAGAAGGGATTCGTCCAACCCATATAACGGGTATATTATCGGATGGGCCTCTTGATAGAGTTGAACTGCTAAATGCGTGGCCACGCTCGGATTATGTGATGTGGTGATATCATGAGTATTCGGTTTTACACAGTTAACTCGGGGATCAAGAAACTAAAATTAAACATATACGAGATTGACATTTTCCATGTCTTCTGTTTAATCTTGATAATGGGACGAAAGGACGATGACATGTTTCCGAGGCATAATGAATCAGTACTGTTCTTGTCGTTTGGGTAGCAATGATGTGTTGCTAGACACCGCTCATTGTTTATAATTGTAAAATGAGATTTTACAACTATTGTCAAACGTTACAAATGCCTACAGGGTCACACACTTAGAACTGTTGATTCAAGCTGGTGGTTGAACTATGGTTGGACCGTGGTTAGACCAGGTGGGTGGACCATGGTTGGACCGGGTCGTTTTGCTGATTTGGTTCACTAATTATCAGAATTATTGAACCAAAATTAATGCCATATCCCATTAATGCTTAGTGGAGCATCCATTAATGCTTAGTGGGGCATTAAGACATAGTGGAGATATGATTAGGCTTAAAGTATAATCATGATGGTTAATGCATGATGATGTTGGCCATTGTCTCATTAATCTATGCATTAATTGTATGTATAAATAGGGCTTGATAATCAGATTATCAACACACACAACATTCACACACAATTTAGATTACACACTTCATTCTTTGAGAAAGAAAGAAGCACATATAAACACTAGTTTGTAGCTCTCGAAAATTCTGCAGCTAGCACTGCAGTTCGGGAGTGCTCGGGTTAGTGATCGTGAGACGGTTGCTAGCAGTCATCAACGGTTCGTGTGGATATCGTAGAGGAGCCGGATTTCTTGTCGGGTTCTTGCTGATTCTACACTACAGTTGGGTGAAAGACCTCAACCAAGCAAGGTACGAAAAATTGTTATTCGGTTTAGTTAGCTTCACTTGGATCCTCCATGAGTACCGGGTCTTTCCGCTGCATTTTGATTGTCAAGTTTGCATGTCCGGTTACTAACAGTGGTGGCGGAGCCTCTTGTGAAACGCTAAACCGAATTTGTTGTGCATATGTATGATATGCTCATATTGATATATATGATATGCTGTATGTGATGTAGCATGTTCATGATATGTTGAATTTGTTTTTGTATGTGTGATATATGTTGAGGTTTGTTTTTGTCAAAAGTGTTTGACAACAAGTACTTGATTGGTATGTGATATCAATAAAGGTGTTTTTGGCAGTAAGTCGAATGAGTTCGACAAGGAAAATCGATTGTCGGTTTTCGTATAGATCGATTGTCGTTCTAGTACGATTGTCGTCCTTTGTCAGGTGCAAGGTTGTGAATTAATACACTGTGCAAGTGAGTCCTGTCTAGGTGGTTGGGTTTTAAGTGAACCTTTATTTCTCCAGTCTTTCTTGGGGATTTATCTTGGAATGATAATTCTGTCTTAGGAGATCGGCTACGCCATCTTTCCTGGGAATTATCGAATCAGTTCAATTCACTTCTTGTACGGGCACTATTCACCACAAGAAATTTCCTAGATCGAGGAGCTAGTCAGTCTTTGATCACAAGTTAAACATCGATGTCAAGAGTTAAACATCGATGTTATTAAACACTGCCAAGTAGTTGGGAGAATCAGATTCTCACGACATCGATGTTCTTATGTATTTTTGGTTTCCAATTTTACAAAACATTAATATATGATTTATCAAAAACATGCATAAGATGTATAGGAATAATATGTTGATGTAAAAATTAAGTTCCTCTTGTGTTGCCTTCCATGATAAGCACTCATCATTGCTTAGATCAATACTTGGTAGGTTTTGCCAAAGCAAGGTGCCAATATTTATCCTAGCAAGGTGCGACGGGATAATTGTAATATCCGAACTGCTTGTTATGGGTTGAACTTAACTAGGTCTTCTCAATAGGATTGAGGACTTAGAGGCAAGGAGTTGAGCTAAGTCTGTGAGATAGACAAGAACAAGTGTTGTTCACTCAACTATCCAAGAGTTACATGAGATGTAATTGACAAGAGTTGTCTACTTAAATAACTATGATATAAGTGATCAGCCAAAGCTGACTTATCTTGTAGTGAAATATGGATCTTGGCCTACTCATAATTATCTTGATTTATGTAGTAGAAGCATCATTTAATAAAATTCCTTATTAAGTGATTTTATGAATATATGACTCTTATTTGTGCAAGTTGATCAATGTTGTAGAGTTATCATGGCACAAAACAACACAATCTCTGCGATCGGTCCTTGAGAAGGAAAAGCTGAATGGGAATAACTTCCTAAAGTGGCATCGCAATTTGAAGATAGTCCTCAAACAAGAAAAGAAGTTGTATGTCCTTGAAGGGCTCGTTCCAAATGAACCCGCGCCTAATGCTCCTAGGGCAGAAAGAGATGCTTACAAGAAGCATGTTGATGATGCATTGGATATTGCATGCCTTATGCTTGTTAACATGGACTCTAAGCTTCAGAAGCAACATGAGAACTTGGGTGCTTTCGATATGATCGAATACCTGAAAATGCTCTTTGAAGAGCAAGCAAGGCATGAGAGGTATGAGACCTCTAAGGCTTTGTTCCAATGCAAGATGGCTGAGTCATCACTGGTGAGACCTCATGTGCTCAAAATGATTGGATACATTGAGAGCCTTGAGGGTCTAGGTTTTCCTTTGCATAAGGAGTTAGCTGTTGATCTAGTCCTGCAATCGTTGCCGGTGTAACGCCCCGAATTTTCAGTATTTAATTTCTATATAATTTTCGGTATTTTTGAAATTTAATTCCATTTTTACGCTTGAGGTGTGTTCCGGGAATTTAGGGTTAAGGAAAATAATTTATTTCCTTAAGAATATTACAGCTATGTTGGCATTAATCTTTAATCATGTTTCTTTTAGTATTTAATTGTGTTTTGGTGTGAAACACAAACTTTGACATAGTATGGTATGACACTACGTAGTTTTGGGAGTACTAGGACATTAAACACAACTGAGGGGCTGTGTTTTGACCAAGAAGGGCGGGTTGACCAAGCCAGAGACCAAAACGATGTCGTTTTGGCCTCGGCTGGCCAAACCCTAACCTCTTCTTTCTTTTCTTCCCTCTCTCTCCTTTCTTTTTTCTTTTCTCTTTCGCTGCCCACGAGCTTCCTCCCGACTTCCTCTCTGCACGACCTCTCTCTCCCAATCGGTTACACCCAATTTCTCTTCCTCTCTTCTTTGTCTTCTTTTTCTTTCTTTACTTTTATTTTCCTTCACTGCCCAACTCTTCCTCTCCTCTTCTCGCTCTTTTGCCGCCACCATCCGTTCTTCTTCTTCTTCGTGGTGCCGCCGCCACCATTGAAGGACGGGGCTGCTGTTGTTGCTTGTGTCGCTGTCTGGTAAGCTTGCCCCGCCACTCTCTTTGCTTCTTCTCTTTCTCTTCAATTCAAGTTCTTGTCGAATCAGGGTGTGTTTGTGATGATTTCTTTGGTTTGCATTTTGTGGATGCGGTTGTCTTGTGGCGGTGATGTTGCAGTTCGTGTTGGTGACGTTTGGTGCTTCTGCTCGTTGTGTTTGGCCGGGATGGTGTTGTTGATGGCGGTTTCAGTGGTGGATGGTTTGATGGTGGTGGTTGCTGGTGGTTGGTTCGGCAGTGCTGTTACAGGGCTCGGTTGCGAGTTGGGTTCAGGCGAGTGACCGCCAGTGGGGGTTAGATTTCCGGTAAGTGGCTGCAGCCGCTCCTCTGTTTCTCTTCTTCGTTTGTCTTCATCTTTGCCTGATGGTTCAGTGATGGTGACGAGCAGTGGTGTTCGCTCGGGTTTTTCACGGACAGAAGGTGTGAGGGACTGATTTTGGGTGTTGTGCCACAGTTCCGAGCAGAATTGAACTGGGGACAGTGAGGATTTGGGTTTTCCTGGTAAGGATGCGACCTCCTTCCTCCTGCTTCCTTTCAATTTCGTTTTTTGTGTTGGTTGTTTTGACGAATTGGTTGTCTTTCGGGTTGGGCAGTTTGTTGTGGTTTTCTTTTCGACGTCTCGGGTCACTCTTCCGGCGGGTCTGACCGGAATCCGGCGAGCTCGGGAATTTTCCGGCGAGTGCTCTGGTTCAGTTCCGGCAGACAGAATTTCTTTCCAGCTTTTACACGGTAATTCCGGTTTAGTCTCGTTTTCATTTTTATGTATATGCTCCGGTATTTTCGAGTACATGTACATTTATAAAATAAAAAGACTTAGTGGAAATCGGGTTTGGAGAGTTGAGTGGCGTGGCCGGTACATGTCCGACGCACGTGCTATCGTTAGGCCAGAAATACTAGGCTCGGGTTTACGAGTTAGTTTGTCTATGACGGGCCGGGCCCAGGCCCATTAACTCTATGATTCTTGGACATGGTTTGGGCTTTAAGCCTAATAAAGTGTAATTGATTTAATATGGGCTTTAGGCCTAAATAAGATTAAGGCATGATTTGGGCCTTAGGCCCAATGGATAATTTAACCTGATAATTATTATTAATATAGGCTTGAGATCAAAGGACTTGAGGATAATGACTGGGCTTAAGGACTCAAAATGATATATCGGAATAAGCACATTTTAGCGTACTTTTGTCATATTTTTATGTGGACCTTATGTATGGTCGTATCTTAGTTCTAAAATAGGATATGTTGAGGCGGATCGAGGCTTTGGCTTCCGAGACAATTATTATGGCTAAGGTGAGGACTTATAAACCTTTGTATGCATTACTGCCTACAATGCTCGGTTAATTGTCTTGGTATATAAAGTGGTATTATTTGTTTGGTCTTGAATGCTGTATGCATGCTTGCCTGCTTTGTGGATGTTCTTGCTTACACCTTGTATCTTTTTTATGATACCTCTAATGCAGTGTGCATGATCATGTGAACTGTGTACCAGTGTGATATAATATGCCTGTCGAGCATGACTTGTTTTGTGTGTTAAACAACTTGATATATGGTTTTGTGGTTTGTGTAGTGGACCGTGGGCTAGAGGCCCGGACTTGAGAATAAGATTTTAAATTCACACAAACCTGGACATTCGTATGTAATGGTACACGAAACTCTTTAAGCATAAATAACAAATTATAATAATTCTACTGTGGGGCTGTTGACCGGTTGGTTCGAGCGGGAAGAGAAACCCCTCGGGATTGCATGCGGGATAGCATGGTATATGCGGTTTAGCATATGGGCCTGTGATGACCGGTTCTACCTCCCTCTTTCTATCTCCCCCTTTCTACCTCCCTCTTTCTCTTTGTCTGTCTCTCTCTCTCACTGATTGTATTGGGCCTTGTCCTGTTTATATTGGGCTTATGCCCTGGTTGTCTTATGAGACGGGACCGAGCTCGACGCACACAGTAGAGGGCCCTAATAAAACATTCAACCCTAATAACAATAAAGTACAATGATAATTAAGTGATTAAAGATCAGTGTTGGTTAGAAGTCTGATGTTGACTTGTATTGATCATTGTGACTTGTTTGTGCATTGTGGTTGCTGATGCTTGATGCCGGTGTACTTGTAGTTGATTTGTATTTGTATACACTGGTTTATTTGTTTGCGGTGAGATAGTGGTTGGTCTCACCCCCTCACAGTCTTTTACAGGTTAACTGCTCATTGAGCAGTGGTGCATATCAGCAGGTGGCCGTGCTTTCCTCCTCGGGTCGGATCCATAGGGTTCATTGCATACATGTTGCTACGTATTTTTGGTTTTTCCGTTGCGTACTTGATTCCATTGTATTATTTATTATTTGATTAAATGTTGATCATGTTATTGATATCGTATCTCGGGTAGAAGGGCATTTTGGTCACTTCTCATGTTGTAATTAAATTAATGGGTTATTTGGGATACGGGTGTTTAGTTCATGATTTTCGTGTCCCGGGATTGATAAGGGCAATTTAGTCATTTTTATATTCAAATTCTATTATATATTAATAAATTGGGACACGGGCATTTCAGCCGGATAGTTACAGCCAATTTGTCATGAATTTCAATATAAATCATCTTGACAAATCCTTGTCTGAGTTGCTTAACATGTTAGGAACAGTTGAGCAACAAATGAAGGCAAACAAATCCAATAACATTTTAATGGTTGGAAAAGGCAAAGGAAAGGGTAAAGCCAAGTTTTACAAGAAGAAGAAATGTGCCAAAAAGTTTGGTGCATGAGCATCTTCTTGTTCCCATGTGCTGAAACCCAAAGGTGGTATTGCAAAGGAAGGACAATGTTTCCATTGCAACAAACCTGGCCATTGAAAACGTAACTGCCCTGTTTACCTTGAAGAGGTGAAGAAACAGAAGGGAAGTAAGACTACCACTTCAGGTATTTTTGTTATAGAAGCTAATATCTCTATCTCTGCATCATGGGTATTAGATACCGGATGTGGTTCTCACATTTGTGTAAATGTGCAGGAACTGAGAAAGAGTAGAAGATTAGCAAAGGGAGAGATAGACCTGCGCATTGGAAATGGAGCAAGAGTTGCTGCATTAGCCGTAGGGACTTACCATCTATCTTTACCGAGTGATTTGGTTTTGGAACTTGATGATTGCTATTATGTACCTACTATAAGCAGGAATTTGATTTCTGTCTCTTGTCTGGACAAGAAAGGTTTTTCATTTGTAATAAAGAATAATTGTTGTTCTATTTATTTCAATGATATTTATTATGGTGGTGCATATTTCAGCAACAGTTTGTACGTTCTAAACCTAGAAACACCAATCTATAACATTAATACGAAGAAGGTTAGATTAAACAATTCTAATGAAACCTATCTCTGGCATTGTCGATTGGGCCATATAAACGAGACTCGTATTTCTAAACTCCATAAAGATGGACTCTTAAACTCATTTGATTTTGAATCATATGAGACATGCGAGTCATGTTTATTAGGTAAAATGACGAAGGCTCCTTTTGCTGGTAAAGGTGAAAGAGCTTCAGACTTGTTAGGTCTTATACATTTTGATGTGTGTAGACCTATGTCAACACAGGCTAGAGGTGGTTTTCAGTACTTCATTACATTTACTGATGATTACAGTAGATATGGCTATGTGTATCTTATGAAACACAAGTCAGAATCCTTTGAAAAGTTCAAAGAATTCAAGAGTGAAGTACAGAATCAACTCGGCAAGAGTATTAAAATGCTTCGATCCGATCAAGGAGGTGAATACTTAGACCGAGATTTTCTTGATCTTCTAAAGCAATGTGGTATCGTATCACAACTTACTCTATCAGGTACGCCTCAATGGAATGGTGTATCTGAAAGGAGGAAAAGAACTTTGTTAGACATGGTTCGTTCTATGATGAGTCAAGCTGACCTTCCTTCTTCATTTTGGGGACATGCATTATTAAGTGCTGCCTTTACACTTAATCGTGTTCCATCTATATCGGTTGAAAAGACACCATATGAGATATGGACATGGAAGCGTCCCAATTTGTCTTTTAAGAGGATCTGGGGTTGTGAGGCTTTCGTGAGACGAGAAGCATCAGATAAACTCGGCCTTAAATCCGCCAAGTGCCTCTTTGTTGGATATCCTAAGGAAACTAAAGGATATTATTTCTATAATCCCGCAGAGCACAAAGTGTTTGTTGCTCGTACTGCTATTTTTCTAGAAAGAGAATTCATTTCTAGAAAGATCAGTGGGAGAAAAATAGAACTCGAAGAAGTTCGAGGTATAGAGGCTGAGATGGAACAAGGACAGGAACCACAAGATGTTGTGGGTGAAAAACCTGTGCCTGTAACACATGGACTACGTAGGTCTGATAGGATTAGGCATGAGCCTGAGAAATATGGATTTCTTATGACTCATACTAGAGACGTGATGCTCATAGAAGAGGATGAGCCCACTTCCTATCAGCAGGCTATTACGGGTCCAGACTCTAAGAAGTGGCTAGAAGCCATGAATTCGGAGATGGAATCCATGTATGAAAACAAGGTATGGACCTTGGTTGATCCACCTGAAGGGGTAAAACCTATTGGGTGCAAGTGGGTCTTTAAGAAAAAGACCTACATGGATGGTAATGTGATTACCTTTAAAGGGCGATTGGTTGCGAAAGGTTTCAAGCAGGTTCATGGTATTGACTATGATGAAACTTTCTCACCAGTTGCCATGGTTAAATCCATCCGGATTTTATTGGCTGTAGCAGTATACCATGATTATGAGATATGGCAAATGGATGTCAAAACCGCTTTCCTTAATGGAAATCTTTTAGAGGATGTGTACATGACACAACCTGAAGGTTTTGTCACTCCAGAAAATGCTAACAAGGTATGCAAGTTGCAAAGATCCTTTTATGGATTAAAGCAAGCTTCTAGGAGTTGGAATCTTCATTTTGATGAAGTAATCAAACAGTTTGGTTTCATTAAAAATGAAGATGAGCCATGTGTTTACAAGAAGGTTAGTGGGAGCACAATTGTTTTCTTGTTATTGTATGTTGACGACATTCTACTCATTGGGAATGATATACCGACACTACAGTCTGTAAAGACTTGGTTAGGAAAGAATTTCTCAATGAAGGACTTAGGAGAAGCTGCCTACAGGTATAAAGATCTATAGAGATGGATCCAAAAGGCTTCTTGGGCTAAGTCAAAGTACATATATTGACAAGGTGCTAAAGAGGTTTAGCATGCAAGATTCCAAGAAAGGTTTCTTGTCCATGTCACATGGCGTATCTCTCTCAAAGAATCAATGTCCTAGAACATCTAAGGAGAGAGAGCGGATGAGTAAGATTCCTTATGCAACAGTAATAGGATCTATCATGTATGCCATGCTATGTACTCGACCGGATGTTGCATATGCATTAAGTGTCAGAAGCAGATACCAATCTGATCCTGGTGAAAGTCACTGGACAATGGTTAAGAACATCCTTAAGTACTTGAGAAGGACTAAGGATGCGTTCCTTGTTTATGGAAGCGTTGATGAGCTTGTTGTAAAGGGTTACACAGATGCTAGCTTCCAAACTGACAGGGATGACTTTAAATCGCAGTTAGGTTATGTGTTTTGTCTTGGAGGTGGTGCTGTATGCTGGAGGAGTTCAAAGCAAGAGACAGTTGCCGACTCTACAACTGAGGCTGAGTACATAGCCGCCTCAGATGCGGCGAAAGAGGCTGTTTGGATTAAGAAGTTCGTAACTGAACTTGGGGTGGTTCCTAGTATTGACAGTCCGATTAAGCTCTATTGTGACAACAATAGGACAATCGCACAGGCTCAAGAACCTAGATACCACCAGAGATCCAAACATATCTTATTAGAGAGATCATTGATAGAGGCGATGTCAGGCTGTGCAAAGTTCCTTCTGAGAACAATGTAGCAGATCTATTGACTAAGCCACTCTCACAGCAGAAGCATGATGGTCATACTGCATCCATTGGTATTAGATACCTGAATGATTGGCTTTAGTGCAAGTGGGAGATTATTAGTGTAATACGCCCAAAAGCCAATCATTGGATGATTGTACATAGTCATGTAAATACATTAAGGTTATTCCAATAAACATGTTTATGAGATAAACGCTTGCACATATTTACAACTCTAGAATATTTTATATTCTTAAATGTCCCTAGTCGACTATTATTATGGATGAGTTGTAATAATAAATTAAGACTAGCGTATGTTGAGAATTATTTGAGATATAAATTCTACATACGGGTACAAGTTAGAGAACTTGTAGACTTGACCGACCCACATAAGAACCCTACATGGAACGTTATATGATTGTCATTAGTGGTTCTTATTTGTATTGTCTTTAGACTTGAGATCATCAAGGTTCCCAACATATGAGTCGTATACTTTGATATTATTCCTAGTCAGTCGTAACTGAGTAGACGTAAGGGTAATCATTGGGTATATGACGTAATGTGTAGTGGGTTTTGATGGATCAAGATGGGATTCGTCCAACCCATATAACGGGTATATTATCAGATGGGCCTCTTGATAGAGTTGAACTGCTAAATGCGTGGCCACGCTCGGATTATGTGATATGGTGATATCATGAGTATCCGATTTTACACAGTCAACTCGGGGATCAAGAAACTAAGATTAAACATATACGAGATTGACGTTTTCCATGTCTCGTGTTTAATCTTGATAATGGGACGAAAGGACGATGACATGTTTCCGAGGCATAATAAATCAGTACTGATCTTGTCATTTGGGTAGCAATGATGTGTTGCTAGACACCCCTCATTATTTATAATTGTAAAATGAGATTTTACAATTATTGCCAAACGTTACAAGTGCCTACAGGGTCACACACTTAGAACTGTTGATTCGAGCTGGTGGTTGAACCATGGTTGGATCGTGGTTCGACCAGGTGGGTGGATCATGGTTGAACCTTGGTTGGACCGGGTCGTTTTGGGCTGATTTGGTTCACTAATTATCAGAATTATTGAACCAAAATTAATGCCATATCCCATTAATGCTTAGTGGAGCATCCATTAATGCTTAGTAGAGCATTAAGATATAGTGGAGACATGATTAGGCTTAAAGTATAATCATGATGGTTAATGCATGACGATGTTGGCCATTATCTCATTAATCTATGCATTAATTGTGTGTATAAATAGGGCTTGATAATCAAATTATCAACACACACAACATTCACACACAATTTAGATTACACACTTTATTCTTTGAGAAAGAAAGAAGCACATATAAACACTAGTTTCTAGCTCTCGAAAATTCTGCAGCTAGCACTGCGGTTCGGGAGTGCTCGGGTTAGTGATCGTGAGACGGTTGCTAGCAGTCATCAACGGTTCGTGTGGATACCGTAGAGGAGCCGGATTTCTTGTCGGGTTCTTGCTGATTCTACACTACAGTTAGGTGAAAGACCTCAACCAAGCAAGGTACGAAAAATTGTTATTCGGTTTAGTTAGCTTTACTTGGATCCTCCATGAGTACCGGGTCTTTCCGCTGCGTTTTGATTGTCAAGTTTGCATGTCCGGTTACCAACATATAATACTACTAAATAATGAAGCCCAAATAACTATTTGTGGTCTTAATTGTAAATTTGACACATGCATGTGAAAATAGGAAACATGTAGGAGCAGATGGTACAAACTAATGACATGTAAAAGAAAAAAAAAAGGGGGGCTTACATTACACATGATATGAGTTTTTTTTTTTTTTTTCGAACACATGATATGAGTTGTGGTGAAAAGGGCATGAAAATGGATGGATTCATTTTGGTGTGGTAGGAATGGGAGCATTAAGTAGGGGGATAAATACACTGGAAGTCCTAAAGCTTTATTTCATTTCTCAACTAAGTCCTATAATTTGAAAAACGCATATTCAAGTCATAAACCACTTATTAGTGATTCAACTTAGCCGTAAACTGACTTTCCCTCACCAATGACCATTAAGTGTATAACTTTTTGGTCCCATGACATTATAAAATAGTTATTAAGGTCCTTTAATTTTAATTTTAATTAATTAAGTCCTTAAATCCTAAGAAACCTAAATTATAAAAAATTTTAAACTCTAAAATTTACTGAAATCTCCCAAAAAAAAAATTCTAAACTTTGAACCTAGATACTCTAAACTTTAAACCTTGAATCCTAACTTTAAAAAATTAAAATATATAATTTAAACCTTAAATGTAGACTCTAAACCTTAAAGCAAATAATTTTAAACCCTAAACATTAAACCATTAATCATAAAAATATCAAATCATAAATCCTAAACTTATGAACCCCAAACTCTTAAAATTAAAAGTCTTGCACCTTAAAACTTTTTGCATTTTAAAATTACAAAAATTAAAATTCCTAGATCATAAATACTATAAATCTTAAAATTTAAACACTAAACCATAAACTTTGATCTCCTAAAAATTTAATTCTTAAAATTCTTAAATCTTAAAAATTTTAAATTCTGAAATCCCTAACCCTGTAATCTTACATTAAAATAATGAATCATAAACCAGTGTCGAACCTAAAAAATATGACTCCGAATCTCCAATGTCAAAATGCCACTAACACGATTTGAACCCCCCATGTATTGGTTAAAGTACATCTGCCAAAGCTATTAAACTACTGATATTTTTTTTGGTAAAATAAAGTTTAGGTTCAAGGGAGGTTCTATAGTCTAGGGTCAGGATAAACCAACAAATGTAGCAAGAGCTTACAGTAATATTTACAAATTACCCACCAAGAGAGATGATCAGCTGAGTTTAAACTATCAACCTTAAGGAAGTAGTGATTGAACTCCCTATCAATTTTAAGATTTAAAGTTCTAAAATTTACTATTTTGAGGATTTTAAGATTTATGGTTTAATGCTTAAATTTGTTGGGTTTACACTGTAAATTTTATAGCCTTAAAGTTTAGAGTTTTAAATTTTATGATTTAGTGCTTAAGTTTTGAGATTTATAATATTTTATAGTTTAGAGATTTTAATATTTAGAGTTTTAAAATATAGAGATTTTATTCTTTAGAATTTATAAATTTAGAATTTTGTGGTTCATAGATTTAGAATTTATTATTTAATATTTTTAGGATTGATGGTTTAAGATTTAGGGTTTAAGTTTAGGATTTAGAGTTTTACAATTTAATTTTCTAAGGTTAGTATTCGAAGTTTAAATTTTTTAGTATTTAGGTTTAAATTTAAGATTTTTTTGAGGTTTATATAAAGTTTAGAGTTTAAATTTTTTTAACTGAAGCTTTTTAGGATTTAAGGATTTAATTACTTAAAAATTAAAATTAAAGGACCTTAATAATTATTTTACAGTGCTATAGGGATAAAAAAGTTATACACTTACCTGCCAAGAGTTAGTTTAGGACTTATTTACATCACTAATAAATGGTTTAAGATTTATTTATATCACTAATAAATGATTTAGGACTTAAGTATATATTTTTTGAGTTGTAGGACTTAATTGAGAAATGGTGCAAAGGTTTAGGGGGACTTCTCCCATTAAGTAGGTCTTGGTAAACAGGAATACAGGATAGTTAGGTATGGTATAGGACTTGGGTGGGATGGCGGGACGTAAGAGAGGAGGGATTTTACAGGTAATATGAGGTGGGTGAATCTAAGAAGGCATCAGGGTGTCTTTATAGGTAATATGAGGTGGGTGAATCTAAGAAGGCATCAGGGTGTCCGCTGATGCCCCGGTGGGCGGTCTCACCTATAAGGAGGGTCTAATGTCAGGATGTAACCGGTACTGACCGGGGCCTGGACCGACGGGGCCAAGATGACACCACTGATGTCTTTTTTTTTTTCGACAAAAAAAAAATCACATAATGAGGAGAAAGAGAGAGAGAGAGAGAACCAGTGTGGGCGTGGGCGTGGGCGTGGGTGTGGGTGTGGTGTGGGTGGCAGTTGGGAGGGTTTCACAAAACCAGGAGAAACGCCACGCACGTTCTTACACGTCATATTATGGGACCCCTTCCTAGCTGTTCCAATGTGTTCCTGTCCCTCTTCTCTCCTCTCCTCTCCCTTCCCTCTCATTAATTAATTAATTCCCCCCTCTAGTTTCTTACTCTTTTAATCACAATCATCAATTCTTAACTATTATTATTTTGTTATATTTACCAATAGTGAAAAAATAAAAAATAAAACTAGCCTTTGCTCGATGCTTTACACTTGAGTAATAATATGAAAACAATATTGTTAAGCTATGCTACAGTGATATATGATGGTTTGTCGCCAATGCCACATTTGTATCATGTATATTTTACTTGTTCCATGCAATATATGTGTGGTTTCAATTGTTTGGGTCTCCAATATGCTTATTTAAACCAAGTATCCATTATGTGTTTGGGGTGGAGTCCAGGGATCTTTTAATTAAATCAGGGTTGCCGCCTACACTATATTAAGTAATAATAATGGGTACCATGTTATTTCTCTTTAACCCAACATAAATTAGGTAATTGGCAGCTTAGACTGCCTAATATCATGTGAGTATGATGAGGGATTTGATCAGAAATAATGTGATGTATTGTCGAGAGATAAAACAAACAAATGTAACAGAAAGAGAATGGAGAAAGGAAAACAAAAACAAGAAAAAAAAAAGGAAAATAAATATAAACTGGTACAACAGTAATGTGCTGTCAGGCAATGTATTATATATATATTCTTCAAATCCTTGAATGATGATCATGTTAGCAATAAAAATGTGGTGATGAGTGTTACGGATGCTACATTTTAACACATCCATTAACCTTCGGACCCAATCACATGGAACTTATTAAGATGGTCAGATGGGACCCGACAACTTTGCTTTAAGTAAAGTCGTCTGTTTTTATTTACCAAAAAAAATTATTAAGTCCCGTAAGCTTTTTAATATATATATACATCAAAGTTACATAAATAACTCTCAACCCCCCAAATCCCCACAATCCCGTAAGCTTCTTTTTTTTCTTTTTAAGAATCCCGACTTTTCATTCGGACTACCATGAACTGATAGTCTTTGGCTCCCATGGCAATAATATTACTGTAGGAAGCAGCCTTTAGATTAAAGACTAGATCATTTCTCGCTTTCCATAGAGCCCATAGGTTGATAATCTATATTTAAATCTCCATGTGTGTATGTTGTTGCTCAACAAGCTGTAACCAATGCCCAAAAATTGTTAAGTAGGAGGCGCGGGAAAAACAATTCCGCATTGGTGCCATACCTTCTGAGCAAGACTACATTCCCAAAAAAAAAAAAGGGTCATCGTTTCAGCTTCAAGGGAACAAAATAGACAATCTATGAGATCAGGATGTGCCGTTGAACTAACAGAGGCTGAAGTGGGAGAATGCTGCGTGTTAAATGCCAAAAGAAGTGTTTAACACGCGGTGAGAAGAACAGGGACCAAATAATTTTCTAGAGTGTAGAATCTGAGGAATAATTGAGATGATTGGTTAATGCAAGATGATAACCACTCTGGACCGTGTATGTGCCGGAAGAAGTATGAGGCCAGTAGAAAAAAAAAAAAATTCACCAAAATGAATGTGCAAAGCAGAATCTGCAAAATAGCTTGTGCCTCCTCACGAGCAAAACCCTTTGTAATTAATTGTTGATCCCATGACCTAGCCTAATCCTGTAATAAAAGATAAACTGGAGCATTATTAGTAATGGGTAAATAGCAGTTATGCCGCAAGATCCATTTGTCATTAAGGATTCGTGCAATATGTCCATCTCCAATCACCCATCCACCACCCAAACGCAACAAATCACGCCCTGACAGGACACTTCTCTATACATAACTCGGCTGAAATCCCAACTTGCCATGTAATAGATGTGACCGGGGAAAATACCTAGCCTTGAGCAACCAAAGATGAAGGATGTTGTATAAGTCTCTAGGCTTGCTTTGCCAACATTGCTTGATTGAAGACTCCCAAATGTCTAAATCCCGATCCACCATATTGCTTCGCCAGATATAATCTGTCCCATGATAGCCAATGAATGCCTCTATCACCATTATCCTTTCCTCACCAGAATTTTCTGGTTGCATGGTTTAGCTCCTCACAAGTTCCCTCGGGTAAAAGAAAACAACTCCCAAGCAGTGATCACCTCTGAATGAAAAGAATCATCTCCTTCCCATATGGATTCAAACCTGAACGGCTTCTCTTTCTTCTCCTCAAATGGCAAAATCTTATCAGTACGCAACAGAATGGGAGAATGATCAGAATGTGTGCGAGCTAAGTGGATTATACGGGCATTGGGAAACTGATCCAACCAAGATTGCATTGACAACCCCCTATCTAATCTTTCTTGAATATCTTCTGGGACAAATTGTCCATTCGTCCAAGTAAAAAGATTTCCACAGTACCCCAAATCACGAGGTTACAATCACGCATCGCATCCCTAAATCCATCAATAGCTCGATAATCTCATATTCGACCACCTACCTTGTCATGGACATGTAATATTTCATTGAAGTCTCCCATGATAATCCAAGGTAAGGAACAATTCAAGGAAAGTGATTTGAGTAGAGACTAACTCTGAAAATTCTGTGAATTATCAGACCACCCATAAAAAGTAGTAAACCTTCAGTCTAGTGTAGAATCGACACATTTGACTTATGCATCCATATGATGGAGGGGCATGGAGCGCAATGTTAGGTCCAGAGAATCCAACCATAATAATGCCAAGCCACCACTACGGCCACCACTGGACGTGTCACAGTCTAACACCACCAGAATTAACATATCTCAGTTTATTATTCAAACGACGAAATTTTAAAGAGAACAGTTTGGTTTCCGAAAGAAAGACCAAGGCGGGACACTCAAACCGAAGAATTTCAAGCAACGCTCTCTACCGGCAGATTCCGAAGCCCGCGGCAGTTCTATGCTACAGCTCTCGTTGTGCCTGGTGGGTTTGTCCAGCAGCCTCCACCAGCTCCGCCGAATCTTCCACCGATGCACCGACATTCATACCACCTTTGGTGCGCTTTTGAACTGGATCAAAATCCATTTGTACTACCTCAATATCAATCAATTCCAAGTTTCTCTTACCCCATGAGGTATTCTCGGCTACTATGTGTGACAAAGGTGTTACCCTGGGCAAACGACGCCATGTGCGCTTCAATATGGAGTTAACAAAAGGAATATCACTCAATGGAGAGGGATGAGAGATGAGGGTTGTGGATGAAGTAATGGTGTTTGAGGAAACATGTGATGGTAAAATAGGACTAGATTGAGGGTTAGAGGTAGTAGGTTGCTGTAATGAAGTGGAATTGTGAATTGTATATATGTTTGGGGTCAGGTTGGAGGGTGTCGAAGGTGTAGATGGTGTGAGAGACCATGGAAGTGATGGTTTTTTAAATAACTTTTTTGGAGCCTCTTTTCTTGACAGGACTAGGGTTGGACAAGGAGCCAATCGAGAAGGAAAGCGGGGAAAGAGAGCTGGAGAGATTGGGCTCCAATAGTAAGGTTGTAGTCTGTATGATTGCTAGTTTTGGTAACTTGATTAGAGTAAATGGCATTTGGGGTACTGGTTCAGAAGTTGGCGGGGTGGGTATAGGTCTGTCTGTTAAAGAAGATGTTTCAGAGGGAATAGGTAGGGATGATGTAGGTGGTATTAGAGTAGTAGAGGGGTTGCAAGGGAGAGTGATAGTTGAAGGATTAGGAGGGGAAGTGAGCTGAATATAAAAAACTAGGGACGTAGAGATGGGAGAAAGTAGGGTATCTGATGAAGGAAGAGCACCAAGCAAAGAGTCAAGGTTCAGAGGTTTAGGTGGATGAGGTTTGTGAAGGGTCGGAACCTCTTGAGGTAAAAATTATTAGATGATAGGTGTTATCTGTATATTAGTTGTGTAACCATATCATGTTATGTTATTAGAAGTCTACATTGTATTAAACACTTATACTCTAACTCAATATAAACAACATAGGATCGTCACATTAGGGCATCCTGGTATTCACTCTTTACATGGTAGCGGAGCAGGTGCTCGTTCTTTGACTCCTGTTATACTCTTTACTCCTTCTTTTTTTCTTTTTTTTTTCCCTAGTCATGTCTACCCAGCCTTCCACCCTTTCTGGTTCTCTTTCTTCTTCTGCTGCTTCTATTATGGTTTCCATTGTTGCTCCTGCTCACTCTGTTCTTAGCGTCAGCAACATTCGAAATTATGTCCCTGCTAGGTTAGACTTCAGTAACTTCCTCGTATGGCAAAGTCTCCTTTATATCGTGTTCCAATCTCATCAGGTGTTGGAGCATATAGATGGAACTGGTGTGCAGCCTGACGCGTTTCTCCCTTCTGCCACTCCTGACGCACCACCTACACCCAACCCTTTATATACTCAATGGCAGCAAATCAATAGTACCTTAGTGACTTGGATTTATGCCACCATTAGCCCTGGTCTTTTAAAACATGTTGTTTGTCCTGAAATTTTTCCTACTGTGCGTGAGGTATGGTTATCGGTTGAACAGCTCTTCCATGATCATGTTCAAGCCCGATATATGGAGTATAGGTCAGCTTTCATAAACTCTAAGAAAGGCACCCAGTCTATGTTTGATTACCTTCTTTCCATTCGCAATATTGCGGATAATCTAGAGTTTATTGGTCGTAGGTTAAGTGACGATGATATAATTATGCAAATTCTAGATGGTTTACCCGATGATTACAATGACATAGTCACTCTCCTCACCTCCAAATCTCCTTTACCTTCTTTCTTTGAACTACGGTCCATGCTTCTTGCCCAGGAAGCTCGTAAGGTTAAAGCCTCTTCCTCCTCCACTCCTCCTCTCATCGACTCCTCTCAGGCTCTGTTTACTCACCAAAAAGGACGCCGTGGAGGCGGTGGGCGCGGTGGTCGAGGGGGGAGAGGTGGTCGTGGATTCGGTTCTTATTCTAATAATGCTTCTCGTTCCAACTGAAACTCCTCTCCACGTCCTCCTTCCTATGGTGTTTCTCGGCCATCCACTGACTCCTTCGATCGTCAATCTCGTTCTCACAATTCTGTTCTTGGTCCACCTCCGGTTCAGTGCCAGCTTTGTGATGCCTATAATCACACTACTCGCCACTATCCTCAGCGATCATATGCTGGCCTTCATGAACAACAAAATCCAGTATGGTATGCAGACACCGGAGCCACTAGTCATATGACTAACTCCACCACTTCCCTGGATTCCTATCAAGAATACACTGGAACCGATTCGGTTCAAGTTGGTGATGGTATGTTCCTCACCATCACTCATGTTGGTGTAAAATTTTTCTGCATTGGTTCTTCTATTTTTCGCTTTTTAAATGTTCTGGTTGTTTCTCGTTTAACAAAGAATTTGATTTCTATTAAGCGGTTTGAATTTGATAACTCATGTTATGTTATCTTTGACTCTCTTGGTTTCTCTGTGAAGGGTCAACACTTCAGGATCAACTGATACGGTGCAATGACCCTGGTTCTCTTTAGTCCATCCGAGTTGCTGTTCCAAGCGTTTCCTCTTTTCAAGTGTTTTCTAGTGTTCAAGTCTCCAGTTCTCTCTAGCATCGTCGGCTTTGCCATCCCGGCTTTCCCGTCATGCAGCAGTTTTCTCAACAATTTTCAACAATGTTTTCTTCTAATAATAAAGCGAGTGATTTTTGTTCTGCCTGTCAACAAGGGAAACAAACTCAATTGCCTTACCCTTCTTCCTTAGAACCTAGTTTAGGTCTTTTCCATGTATTACATTGTGATGTCTGGACATCACCTGTTTCTTCCTTTAGTGGCTACAAGTACTATGTTTTGTTTCTTGATGAGCTTTCGAAATTTTGTTGGGTTTAACCATTGCGCAATAAACATGAAGTTTTTGACAAATTTTGTTTTTTGCATGCTGAGATTCGCAACCACTTTAATCTTTCTATACGGTTTCTGCAAAGTGACGGGGGACGTTGAATTTTGTAACAACAAATTTGATTCTTATCTTCAAGAACATGGTATTCTACAACGTCTATCTTGTCCCTATAGTCATCCACAGAATGGAATGGCTGAACACAAACATCGATCCTTACTCAACTCTATTCGTGCTGTGCTTTTCCAAGCTCACTTATCTCCTATTTTTTAGGTCGAGGCCTTACAGTATGTCACCTTTGTTCACAATCGTTTACCTCATGTGTCATTAAAGTGGTGTAGTCCTTTCCAAACACTTCATGGTCGGGAACCTAAGTTTGATCAACTACGTGTTTTTGGATGCGAATGCTATCCTCTCAATATGGGATCCGGTCATCATAAGTTGTCACCGAAATCTGATCCTCATATCTTTATCGGTTTGTCGCATGATCACAAAGGCTATCGATGTTTTAATCCTATCTCACGCAAAGTTGTTATTTCCAGGAATGTTGTGTTCAATGAGAATTCTTTTCCTGCCCACAAACCCTCTCCTATACAAACTCCACCTCCAGACTTATCTTTTGACCCAATGGCAGTGACACGTCTATCTACTGCACTAGTTCCATCTCTATCTCCAATCCCAACACCTTCCACTTCTATTCCACCACAATCTCCACGTTCCTTATCTGATTCACCAAACTCTATTCGAAACCAATACACTTCTCCTCCTGTCCTCTCTTCGCCCGTATCCTATTCACCTCCATCAGCTCCAAACAACACACATCAGACCTCACCTCCAGATACCTCGACACCACATCCTACTTCATCAACTTCTCCCATGTCCTCCTCCTCCTCTCAACCCGCTGCATCTATTCCTTTGGTTCCTGCTCCAACGTGTATGATCACTCGATTGCGAGATGGCATACGTAAACCCAATCCAAAATACGCCAACATCACCTCCACTACGGATTCTATTCCCCGCACTTATACTCAGGCCTCAAAGAACGAGTCTTGGCGCCAAGCCATGAATGATGAATACCAGGCATTGAAAGACAATCACACTTGGATTTTAGTACCACTACCACCACCATCTGTGAACATTGTTGGTTCACGTTGGGTATACCGCAAGAAGTACAATTCTGATGGCAGTTTGGCAAGGCATAAAGCTCGCCTTGTTGCCCAAGGATTCACGCAAATGGCAGGAGAAGACTTTGAAGAAACCTACAGCCCGGTGGTGAAACCAGCCACTATTCGCATGGTTCTCTCCATAGCTATTTCTCGCGGCTGGGCTATAAGGCAATTAGATGTTAAAAATGCCTTCTTAAATGGCTTTTTACGTGAAGAAGTTTATATGCACCAGCCACCTGGTTTTGAAGATCACGCACACCCAGGGTATGTTTGTAAGTTACAAAGGGCTTTGTATGGATTGAAGCAGGCACCGCGTGCCTGGTATCAACGTTTTGCATCATTCTTAGTGGCAAACGGGTTCACGGTTACTCACTCAGACGCATCTTTGTTCACTTTTCATTCTCCAAAGGGTGTCGCGTATTTGTTGTTATACGTTGACGACATAATTTTAACGGCATCAACTTCTGCTCTCTTGTGTAGTTTGCTTACTCTTCTCAAACAAGAGTTCTCAATGACTGATCTCGGGGATCTCCATTACTTCCTCGGCATTCAGGTTTCCAGGGTACGTGATGGGTTATTCTTGCATCAACAAAAGTACCTTACCTCCATCTTTGAGCGTGCGGGTTTCGAAGAGCTCAAGTCTGCACCAAGACCAATGCAGTCGAAACTTTCTTTATCTATTAATCACGGTGTCTTGCTTTCTGCTAATGAGTAAAAGTTATATCGCACCGTGGTCGGAGCTCTTCAATACTTGAAATTTACCCGGCCAGACATTTCTTATACTGTCAACTCGGTTTGTCAATTTATGCATGCCCCAAGTACGGAGCATTGGAAGGCGGTCAAGCGTGTGTTGCGTTATCTTGCCGGCACTAGCACTTCTGGATTTCTTCTTCGACCTACTGCCATCCAATCCATGGTTGCTTACAGTGATGCGGATTGGGCAGGGTGCATTGATACAAGGCGATCAACCACTGGATATTGTGTTTTCCTCGGGAGCAATTTGGTTTCCTGGTCAGCTAAGAAGCAACCAACCGTGTCTCGCAGCAGTGCTGAATCGGAGTACAGGGCCTTAGCAAGTGTGGTGGCTAACATAACTTGGCTGCACAATCTTCTCCACGAGCTTCGCAGCCCTGTTTTGCAGCCTACACCTGTGCACTGCGATAATCTCTCAGCTACGTTCCTAGCAAACAACCCGGTTCAACATCAACGAACAAAACATTTGGAGATAGATCTCCATTTTATTCGCGAACGCATTCAGCAGGAACGAATACAGGTTCTACGCATTGATTCGACTAAGCAAATAGCAGACATCTTCACCAAATCGTTGGGCACTTCTAGCTTTCAGCTGCTTAAGACCAATTTGAGTTTGGTCTGCTCCACCACCCTCAAATTGCGAGGGAGTATTAGATGATAGGTGTTATCTGTATATTAGTTGTGTAACCATATCATGTTAAGTCATTAGAAGTCTACATTGTATTAAACACTTGTACTCTAACTCAATATAAACAACACAAGATCGTCACATTAGGGCATCCTGGTATTCACTCTTTACAAAAATGAGCCAGAGGGAACAGTGGAGATTTGCCGAGGAGTAGGATTTTTGTAGGTTAGAGGAAACGATGTCTGTGCCATGGTAGAAATTTGAGATATGAAAACCTTTGTCTGGGGTGCTCTAAGGAAATCACCATAAGGGTAGTCTTGATCATCATCACAATTGGCAACACCTCATTTGTCATACTCTCGCACCAGATGGCCAATCGCACCACAACCATAGTAGAAATTAGGTAGCTTCTCTTACTTGACTAGGAAAATTTAAGGTCTGACCGTTAGAATTTCGACCCAGTATTTCTCACTTTAATGGTTTTGTTACATCTAGGATGACACGAACCTGGATATACTTCCCCCAGCCTATTGGACTACGCTCATCAAACCCGCTGAAAGCACCAAGACGGGTAGCCAGAAGTTGAATATGACGTTTCGTACGGAAGGCCATAGGGACATCATAAAGCTGAAGGCAGAAGGGACAATCCTATAATGGGATTTTGTGATAATGCTCAGCACCAGAGACCTGTTTCAGAAGGATAAGACGTTTGTCAAAACACCAAGGCTCTCCCTTCAGAACTGATGATAAATCTCCCTTGGCATTAAACTAAAGAAGGAAAAGGTTTGATTCAATTTGAGTAATCTCAAGTCCTTTTGTAGAGTTCCACAAATCTCGCATAACATTAGTGAAAGCACGAGGCTTTAAATGCTTAGATCCATGGACCCTGACCAAGAGATAATGGAAAGGATATGCAATTGCAATATATGTTTCATCTAACAAGACCACTTCATCATCGGTTGATTCAATAACAATTACTTTGCCTTTGTCAATCTGCGCAGAAGAACTCACCGCCGCCATCCAAACCAATCCCCCAAAAATCTAGGATTCACACACCAAGAAAGCAAATGCCCCTCAATGCAGGGTCCCAGATCCAAATGGTGGCGAATGGAAATCCATGGAGAAGCAAAGAACATAAATACACGTGAATGAATAAGAGAATTGGAAGGAAACATTAAAACACAAAGAGTAAAAGTGAGATAGGAAAAAATAGAAAGATTGAAAAGAAAAGCGAATGAGTCAAAGAAACACTCTCAAAGGAGAGACAATAACAATAAATCTATGAAGGAGAACTCATAGATCATGACAAAAAACTCAGAAATCATTGTCCTAGACTACCCGAAGATGTAGGGAAAACCTAAACCTACGGGCACCGTCAGAGAGAAACCTTGAGACTCCTAAACAGATTTGGGACCTCTCAGTCCCGTAAGCTTTGTATATATTCGTACATCCTTTTTATTTTCTCTTTTTTAAAAAATTATTTTTCCTTTTGGACATGGATTCATATCATATAAATATCTCATTTCACTGCAAGAGAATGAGAAGAAGAAAGAGCATATCTAGATTAGGAAAAAAAAGTAGGACATCATTCGTTCATAAATTTAGTGAATGAGGCGAGCGTTACTTGTGTCGAACTGTTATGACTTGTTTGGGTGCTATTGTACACTTTTTAATCGGATCTACATGTTTTTGGATGCTAATAATATACATTTTTTGTTCGCTTAATTAGCAGAAATAATGTAGACAAAAAATTAGCAGAAGTAATGGAAACTTCAAGTACTAGTACAAGAAAAAAGAGGCATAAAAAAAAGGGAACCGTAGCACTATTGGATGGTTCGTGATAAAATCACATTAGTACCTCTGAATCAGTTGACCCATCTCTATCTATATCTTCTTCTAGGTACAAACAACACGATAGCATTATAATAAGCAAGGAGCTATAGCACTATTTGATCGATAAAATCCAAATTTAATTAGAAAAAAGCTAAGAGAGATCAAAGACATAGTAATTAAGAAGTATCTAACACTACCAAAAAATAATGCGTTTTGCGTAAATTTTACATGGGAGGTATAGAGGCAATGCAAGTGGTGTCCTAGTACCTTATATTATACGAACACTATTAGTATTACAGCTAAACATAAACACTTAGATGATATGTGATGAGTACAATATACACCTAGATTACTCTATCTTATCGTCAAATCATCATTATCTCCTAATATCCCTGCAAACTTAACCCTGTATAGTACTTAGGTTAAGTTTGTCTTGAAGCTAGAGTAATCGTGTTGATGCCAAAGGTTTGGTGAGGACATCCGCAAACCAATGAATTGGACTTGTAGGTTCCTCTGCTATACTTGCTCTCTAATGAAGTGCAAATCTATTTGTACATGTTTAGTTCTTGCAAGTAGTATTGAATTATACCTAAGATAGGTTCCCCCAAGTTATCACACCACATGGTTGGTGGCAGTATTGATTCTCCTAACTCAAGCAGAAGTGATTGAACCCGCATCATTTTAGTTGCTCCATCAGCAATTGCTTTGTATTCTGCTTCCATCAAAGACCTGTTTTTTGCTTTCATGATGCCCAGGCTATCAATTTTTCGTCTAAGAATAAAAAGAAACCTACAGTTGACTTCTTGTCATCGGGGCTGCCTGCCCAATCTGCATCAGTGTAGATATGAATATCATTGGAGAGCATTGGTCGCATGTGTAGATCATAGCTGGCAGTACGCTTTAGATACCTAAGAATATGTTTGACAACAATTAGATGCTAATTAGTCGGGCATGCATAAATTGACTAACTTTGCTAATTGAAAAGGCAATGTCAGGTCTGATAATGGCAAGATACTATAAAGAACCGACAAGTTGTCTGTAGATCATAGGATCAGGAATCGGTACACCTTTAGCAGTGTGCTGATGTTGCATTGCGGAGGCTGGTATGAGCACCGGTTTACATTGATCCAACCCAACTTTTCTAATCAAGGCCTGAGTATATTTATGTTACGTGAGTAGCACACACCATCCTTTAGAAAGTGCAGTTCAATGCCAGTATGAAGGTGTTCCATGTTCTATTAGTGAAAAGGTGGCGCCTAAAAATTCAATTAGTTTGTGAACAACCCTAGTATCACTACCTATAACTAAAATGTCATCTACATCAACAAGTAAATAAATTTGAATTTGAATATTGTTCTGGTTGTAGATAAGTAAGGAAGGATCTGAACAAGAGATTTGAAAACCTTAGGAAACAAGTGCCTCACTTAGCCATGAATTACCAAGCTCGTGGAGCATGCGTTAAACCGTACAAATACCTCTTGAGAAGGCAGACAAGTGAGGGTTGTGCTGATCACAAAATCTTAGTGGTTGCGTCATATACGCTCGTTCCTGCAGATGCCCATGTAGGCATTGTGAATATCTAGTTCTCCAATGATCCATTTGGCGACCCAAGGCAAGTGATAAGACAGTTCTTATGGTTATAGGCTTAACAACAAGACTGAATATTTCTCTATAATCTAGACACTCTTGTTGGTGAATTCCTTTTGCCATTAGTCGAGCTTTATAGTGTTCAATAGTTCCATCATATTTTCATTTGATTCGATATACCCACTTAAAACCAACTAGATTTATGGAATTCTCATATGGTATTAGTTCCTAAGTGTTGTAGGCAATTAGTGCATTCATCTCCTCTAACATGACTTGATTCCAAACATTATACTTTTTGGCCTCTGTATAGGAGCTAGGTTCACTAGTGGGCTTTGTGGTTAATTGACAAAGTGAGTGGATGGAGAGTATCAGGTTGTAGGTTTTCAATTTGTTCGAAGAGTCATCTTATGTGTTTTCGGGGGCTACTGTGGTGGACTAGGAGAAGGACTGGATGGTGGACTGTGGGGTGCGAGTGGAGATAAGGTTTCAGAGGAAGTAGGTGTAGGTAAAGGACTTAGAAATTGTATTAGAGTAGAACATGAACTTTGCACTGGAGTAGGATACAAGACAGAGTTTGTATCAGGACAGGATTTTGGAGGAGAGTGATGCAAACCATCATAGGCATAACATAACTCACCAAGGCAAGTTTGGAGACTTGAAGAATGATGCATGCCAAGACTACATTGGAGGCGACAATGACAAGCATGGAGATGGCATTGACAACTCAACCATGCCGATGGTTCCAAACTCAAGGACATATTCCAACAAGCACAAAGCTTATTTTCAGAAGATCGCTTTCAGAATCCTGTCCAAGATTCCTTCTCAAAAGAAATTCAACAAGAGAAGGAGATCAAGCTTGGAGAGGATCTTAAGGAGACGTCTAAGTATGTGCACACATTGGAGGAGTGTTTTGAGGTGGAGGGATACTGCACTAAATCTTTGGTTGATTTGATTCGAGATTTTGGGATGATTGATTGAAATGGAGGTGCTCCTAGTTCTGTCTAGTGGTGTTATCATATCATCTTTGGTAGGGGAGCTTAGGTATCAAGTTCAATTACGTATCTTTACTTTTCTATTCTCTAAATTTTTTGTTGTTTTGTCAATTTTTTTTTAAAAAAGTGTCGAATTACTGTTCTTCGAGTACTGTTCATTGTACTATTCATCGTTACTGTTCATCGAGTACTAGTCATCGCGTGCTGTTTATCGTTACTGTTCACTTATTACTGTTCATCCGTGGTTGTTGTTAAAAAAAAAAGCATTATCCTTGTTACAGTTGATATTATATTAAAAGAAAAAGAAAAGAGAAGAAGGAAGAAAAGTTGACAACACCTTGGTGAGGTGTGCAGCAGAAAATTTTTTGTGAGATTGACGTTGTTTTCGGCAGGGTTGGATTATTGATTACCTAGTTGGAATTATTTCTTGCATTCTTATTTGTTTGTTGTCCGTTTTCTTTTAGCTTTTCTAATTGAGTGATCTTTGTGTCATATTGCTCAACGTTACAAAAATCATCACGTGCAGTATAAGTCATCTTTGTTTGTGCTTATAATTTCTTTACTAGTGCTGATATTTGCCTCTAGAATTGTGCTATATTTTTCTTTCATTAGGTTGTTGTTTACTTCTTTCATGAATTGGTTGCAGGTAGTTGTTTATTTGTTCAAGTTTGGTTTAATCCCAACGAATAAACAAAGCAAGAATCAGGAGAGGTAAAAGACAGAGTGTTTACACCCTATAGCCGCATTGAGTTCAAACATGAGAGCAAACAATCTAATTCTTGAGTGATATACGTAAGGGAGTGGTGAGGGAAGTTTTTTTCTACTAGCGCGTTTTTCAGGTTAACATCATGGAATATTTTAGATACATTAAAGGGAGTTACAATGATGAACGGCGCAGAGAGGCATCAGCTAATAGTGCGAAGAGGAGGCAGAAAGCCCGAAAATCAACTCCTGTGCACTATAGCTATGATGAAGATGAGTTTGATGAGTATGGAGATGAAGTATGGCGTCGTGACGAAATTGGAGGAAGAGGACGCAATGAAAGAGGAAGATACTACGCCGGCCAAGAAGATTATGCAAGAGAGGAGTATCAAGCTAGTAGAACTGATCGTGCTGATGAAAGCTTCCAAAGCAACAAGCATGACAAAATTGGGATCAAGATTAGTGAACTCAAAAAATTCCTGAAGGAAGTTATTGCAGGAATTAAAAAATTGATTGAAGCTCAAAAGAATAGTGAGGCAGTTAAAAGGAGTGAGAATATTTTCTATGGTAGATGCTTTGTAACGAGAAGTTTTGTTGCGTAAAAAGTGATGGGGAAAGCTATACTAAGATTGTGAGTACATATATGGTGAAAAAGTTTGGATTGAAGTGTTTGACACATCCTAAACCTTATTGGCTACAAAGGACGAATGACATGGGAGAGATTAAGGTAACTAAACAAGTCCTTGTTTCTTTTTCCATTGGCAAGTATTCTGACAAAGTGTTGCGTGATATTGTGCCTATGCTTACTTGTCACATATTACTTGGTAGCCTTTGGCAGTATGACAGGCGTGTGGTTCTTGATGGGTAAGAACATGTACTCATTTACTGTAGGGATCAGAAATATTGTCTCCACAATAGGTCTGTGAGGATCAGAAACATATTCAGAAAATTGCGGAGGTAATACCATAAGAGAAGGTTGAAATGCAACAAAAACTTAGTGAGGAAGAGAGAAAGGCCGAGGGCCTTGCAAAAGGAGAGCTTAAGAAGAAGGTTGAGAGCGTTGCAAAAGGAAAGCGTGAGAGGAAGGCTGAGAGCAAAGAGAGAGGAGTCGACATTGTGGAGAGAAGAAGAAAGAGCAAAGAAACCTATAAAGAAATTATGTTAAAAGGCTCAAATGAGAGAGAGAGTAAAAAGAAACATAATTTATTTACAAAAGAGAGAGATGTGAGGGTTGCATATAAGGGAAAGAGATGGTTGTTTGAGCTTTGGTACAAAATTAGTACAAAGGAGTTTTTTTTATTCAAGCTAACCTTAATCCTTCTCTTTCTAGTTGTGTTTTTTTTTTCTTTTCCAGGTTTATAGGAATGCTTATCCTAAGGGAATGGTGCCTATACAAGCATTAGAACTTACATCTAGGGAACAAATTCCAATTAAAACTAAAAAGGAGCATCATGTGTTAAGTTCCTTTTCTATGACTATATTGCCTAGATTGGACAACATGATGCTAATTTATATGCTTGCTGTATTGATTATCTTCTAAATACATTACTTGATATGCATGCTATTGAGTTATTCTTTAGGAAGGAACAAACGAATGCTAGTCCCATGTTGCTTGATCCGGGAGGAGAAGCTAGGCACCACAAGCTTGATCTTCTGTGCATAATGTTTGATTCACAAGGTATGTATAGGGTTCATACTACTTCCAATGTTGCTGAATTTTCTCCTTTTGACTCGATTTGAGGACGAATCTTTTTTAGAAAGGAGGAAATGTTGCCAACCATCGAAGGTATAAAACTCGCCAAGGCAAGCTAGGAGACTTGAAGAATGATGCACGCCAAGGCTACATTGGAGGTGACAATGACAAGCACGGAGATGGCATTGACGACTGAACCATGCCGATGGTTCCAAACTCAATGACATATTCCAACAAGCACAAAGCTCATTTTCAGAAGCTAACTTTAAGAATCATGTCCAAGATTCGTTCTCACAGGAAATTTTAGAGGAAATGGTGATCAAGCTTGCAGTGGAGCTTACGGAGATGTCCAAGTATGTGCACACATTGGAGGAGTCAACTTTGGGCTCACATAGGCGAATGTCGACTTGGGTTTATTTTTATTTAGTTATATTAGCCGACATGAATTGTTTTAATTAATTAAATTTCGGCTAGATGTTGTTTATTTTATTTTATTTTGTTGGGTCGGTTACTGTCCACGTGGTACTGTTGACATGCTACTGTAGCAAGTTACTGTTCACGCGCTACTATAGCAAGCCGGCTACTATTCACGCAAGTCCTTTTATTTTATTATTTATTTATTATTTTGGCCTAAGTCCATTATGTCATTGGATTTATAAAGTCCAATCCAATTAGGTTTAGGTTAAGGGTGTGGGCGACCTATAGCTAGTATAAATAGGGTGTCTTTATATTATTTTTCAGGGGACCAACATCATTATTCATAAATAAAAGTTTGAGGTTATCCATACCTCGAGTCGTTGACCTTGTTACTCTTTCAAGTGAGATTATTCTTTCTTTGTTTATTTTAGGAATTAAGATTACTTATCAGGTAGCAATTATATAAGGCGTTTTCAAGGTTCCTTGTACTTTTTATTCCCTTTGTTACTTAACCCATGTGTGTTTTGAGGTGGAGGGGTGCTGCAGTAAATATTTAGTTGATTTGATTCGAGATTTTAGGACGATTGATTTAGACGGAGGTGCTCCTAGTTCTGTCTAGTGGCGTTTGTCGTATCAAAGAGTATGGCAAGGTATCAACAAGTTCTACTAGGAGTGTATAAGGACCAGGATTATGGTTCGATAGAGAAGTGGTAATAGGAAACGTTCCTTGCTAGAGTGAAGGAAAGAACATAGTGAGTGGTACAAAACTCCAAGAATCCTTAATCACTGGTTTGATCTTATCTCATCATGTTTAAGAGTAAAGGGGAAAATATTTTCATGAAAGATTACATGTCTGGCATTATAAAATCGTTTATTGCAATAATCATAACAACGATATTAGATATGATTGGAGGTATGTTTTTACTAAAAACACACTTGAGGTTGATCAATAATCAATTTTGTGCTTGTTATAAGGCCTTAAATAGAATAAAGACAGCCAAAGACTCGCGAAAAGGAGTAGTCAGGAGTTTGTCAATAAAGAACTTTATAAGGAGAGACATTGTTGTTCACTGGTGTAGGCAATCAATTAATTAAAAAGATGGCTATTTCAAAAGCGAAATGCCAAAATTGTGGTGGAATATGAGCTGTGACCATGAGAGTAAGACCTATTTCAACAATATGTCTATGTCGTCTTTCAACAACACCTTATTGTTCGTGTGCATGTGAACACATAATGCGGTATTGAATGCCACTATTTTGAAAAGTTTGTGTAATTTTCTAAATTCTCCATCCTAATCAGTTTGTGTGGCCTTAATTTTCATGTCAAATAGTCATTCTACTTGTCTTTAGAAAAATGTAAAAATGAAGAAGACATCAGATTTCAAGTTAAGAGGATAAAACCAAATGAATTTACTAAAATCATCAATGAAAACAAGGTAATAAAGATGACCATCACAACTGGATGTAGGAGATGATACCCAAACGTTCTAAACACTAACTCTAAAGGGCTTGTAGCCCGATTATTGAAAAAAAAAAGATGCTTTCTAAACTCTTTTCCTATGGTACAATAAGGATATAAAGAACACTCTTTTGGATGTTGAACAGGTAAAGAACTATAATTGATTATTTACTGTTGGATTCTGTGATGAGGGTGGCCCAGCTCTTATGCCAGACTTGGGGTTCCATACGCATAACAATGTAAGTTTCTAACCAACTACGAACTAGGCTGGAGAGAGTTGATAAAGGTCATCAATGCGCGACCCTTATCAACTTTGTTGCCTTTGGTGAATTTTTGAAGTAAAAAAAAAGGGATTTAGTTATATCAGGAACATACAGAACATTAGTTAATCGAAATGGTTTAGAGGTTGTAGAGAAAGTTTTGAGAACCAATACGTATGAAGATTTGCACTCTTACCTACTTGTAGGGAATAAGTACCATGATAGTCATCGTACTATTGAAATTATGGTATAACATAATGGCTGGCACTAGTGTCTGCGAACCATGTGGATGGAGTATAAGCACTAGGAGTGGACGACACCTATTTAGTAGTATGAGCACTGGGTTGGAATGTGGTCTTCCTATTATAACATTATGCTGCAATATGACCTTGTCGTCCAGAAATCTGGTAACGAACTCGAATAGGTGATTCTTGTAACCAGTTATTGCGGTAGTCATCATGACCTACTCCTCGACCACCTCTGCCCACGTCCATGATATCCATTCTTGCCCCCACGACCACGATTATTTTCTCTATACAAGGTCCGTTGCATCACATTGACGGCGGGTGTGGTAGAAGATAAAGGTTGCAGAGGTGTGACTGTAGATGATGGTGTGACATCAATGTGCAACGACTTCATTGTATCGTCATATATAAACTCATGACTCACTGAAAAAGCCCTGAAGCTCAGAAAAGGTGGCAGGTTCCGGCCATGCTCGAAGGGAAGAAACAAGTGGTTTTATATTCTAACTTGGGACTTCTAAAGACATAGATATTAAAGTCATTAGTAGAGAATAACTTACTTGAGGCAGTCATCTCATCAGCATGCCTCCTGGCCCGACTAAGATAACGTAAGGCTGGCTCATCAGGTTGTTGCTTGAGTCATTGCAACTTTGCAAGGCCATGTGTATTTTGATGGCTCTTGTAATATAACCCAAGACTCCCAGACCAACTAGGAACGACTCTAGTTTGATCGAGATATGATGATGAGCATATGACAAAGGGTGAGTGGCTGCATAAAAAATGGTGTTTTGAGTGGCTGACCCTCATAGAAAAGAGAAAGAGGAGGTTTTACTTGAGGGAAAGATCTCCGAATTTTTTAGTCAGTTGCCATTGAAACAAGAAGACTCCGCTACCATTTAGAAACAGATATTCTGAGAATAACTCAACCACTCTAAATGCCACTCTAAATAGTCTCCTATACTTTGTATTATACTAATAGTATTACTTTTTTTTTGTTGAAAGAAAAAAAGGCATCAGTGGTGTCATCATCGCCCCGTCGGTCCAGGTCCCGGTCAATACCGGTTACATCCTGGCATTAGACCCTCCTCATAAGAGAGATTGCCCACCGGGGCACCAACGAACACCCTCGCCTGCTACGCGTCATAGTGTCGGGGAGACCCCGGGCTCAACGGTCACCACCCCACAGTGTGGAAGGCCATATTCGACCACATCACACTATAATGGGGCTTGACTGGAAGCGCCGGGACTCGAACCCAAATCTTAGAGATGGCAGGCTAAAGGCTTTACCACTAGGCCACTACTATTATATTAATAGTATTACAACTGAACGAAATAGTGTGATGATATGTGATGAGTACAATATAAAGGTAGGTTACTCTATCCTATGGTCAAATCATCCTTATCTCCTAATAGGAGGCCAGAAATTACATGAAGAGATTTTGGCAAAGGAAAAAAAAAAAAAAAAGAAAGATATTACAGGCAGAGTTGATATGCGTTTGGGGACGGCTGGCGCAGTAAAGGCATATAAGCTCTTTTTATTGTTTTGTTTTGTGTTTCTGGTTCCTTGGGTTTGGTGCGGAGTTGTTTTTAAACTATAGTTAAGTAGGAGCGTATATATTCTGAATTCTGATTCTTGGGGTTTCCATAATTGCTCTAGATCGAGTATTGCAAAAAAGAAAAGAAAAAGAGAAGCCTGTTTAAAATATTAGCTGCAAATAATGCAATTCAAATAAACCAGTGGCACCTTATTCTGTATTGTAAAACATCGCAATAAAGGGAAAAGAATCTGCCGTCGTTTTACTTATATATTGTTTTCTTTTTTTTGTGTAATGGGAAAGGAAGGGCATGTTGTGGTGCTGCCAGTTTTGGGAGGAGAAAAGAAGAAGATCAAATAAAATTTGGGCACGTCAGGGAAGGCGAAGAGCCTACGATAAGTGATTGGAGCATTACTGGAGGCGGAGGGGGGGATGAATCGCACTGGAATTTAATCTCCAGGGATGAGGTGATGGGTGTGTACTTGTTGTGGGGATGGCAGATTGTGTGCCCCCGATCCCTGAGCTTTCTTTTTCAAATTGTGTATAAATAAACTAAAAACTGTTCTTTATTTTATTTTATTTAAACTGAAATAATAATAATAATAATGGCATTATTATAGGAAAAAAATGGAGACTATTGGGTTGGGATGGGTTGGGTTGGGTGTGCTTTGCTTTCTTCCAATAATAATATTCCTCTCTCCTAGTATGCTGATAAATATTGGTAGAAACGGGTTTTTAACAATTATTAGCTGCAAAGTGAGAGCCGCTGACAACACAGCATCTTGTTTGTTTTATCATTTCACACAACAACAACAACAACATCACACACTCACTCACTCACACACATACACACTCAGTCTCTCTCTTCCCCTCCCTCCCTCTCTCTCTTAATCATCATCATCCTCATAATTCGTCATCTCCATTCATTTCTCTCTTTCTCTCTCCATTTCTCCAGCCCATCTTTCTTTTCTTTCTCTTTCCAACTTTTTTTTTTTTTTTAAACTCTGTCATACTTTGCAGCAGTGCAGAGAGTGCAGTTGTTGTTGATGATGATTATGCCCTTCTGCTAAATCCTCCTTTTCTGCTGGCCTTTTCCTTTTTTTTTTTAAATACAAACCTATTTTTGTTGGTTGCTTAGATTAATAAAATAAAAAGAGTAAAAATCAAATCTTGAAGGGCAGCACTAACTCATAGGAACTCTCCCTTTGTGGGCTTTTATCTTTTCCAGTTGTCTACTCTTGCTCTTTTTGGTTCTTTTAACATCACCTCCATCTTTCACCAAGCTTCCCCTTACCCCCTCTCTCCCTCCTAATTCTTTCTCTCTCCCTTCCTCTTAATTCCTCTTCAATTCTCTCCCCTATCCCATTTCCTTCCAAGCCCTCTCCCCCGAGGAGGGAGAGCAAGCAAGAAAGCGGAAGCTTGGTCAGAGAAGCAATCAATGAATGAATTATTATCATAGATAGATGAATGAAGAGGAGAGATCCCACACGCCAATCATCAGGTCAAGAAAATATCAAATCGACAAAAGGGTCGTTAGAAGCCTAGAGAATTGATTTAGCAAGAGCAAGATTCTTTTTTTCTTTTTAGAATAAAAAAAAAAAGAGAGAAAGAAAGAAAACAAGAAGGAAGATGCAGCAAGGAGGAGGAGGAGGAGGAGGGGGGTCCCAATCCCAATCCCAATCTCAGTCTCAATCTCAAACCCATTATGGAGTAGCACCACCAGCACCAGCACCAGCACCAGCACAAGGTGATAGGAATCCTCCTGCAACTGCTGCATTAACGACCCACATGCTGATGGGAGTTGGTGCCACTGAGCAGCAGCAGCAGCAGCAACAGGTAGTAGAAGAGGCATCGCCCATAAGCAGCCGACCACCCGCAACTGCAGCTACCTCTACTAGTGGCGTGGCCAATTTGGATGAATTCATGAGACTGTCTGCTGCTGCGGGCGGTGGTCTAGATGAGGAGGAAGCGGATCGAGCAGGCGGTGGTGCAAGCGGCAACAGATGGCCCCGTCAAGAAACTCTTGCGCTCCTCCAGATTAGGTCTGACATGGATGCTGCTTTTCGCGATGCAACCCTTAAAGGCCCGCTCTGGGAAGATGTATCCAGGTAGCTAAGCTAGCTAAGATTCATGCACCAACCCTTCCTGCAATCATCACCCATCCTCCTCCTCCTGTCACCGTAACCTGAAACCTTTTTTTCTTCTCCTTATTTCTCTCTCTTCCTTTTCTGTTTTTTCTTTTTACAATTTTTTCCTGCAATTAAACTTCTTTAAATTATGGATTAAAAACAACTTGATTATCAAGCATTAACATTAATACTTTCTAATTTTCGTTTGTCACGGTACTAGTGGAGAGAATAATAATAGTAATACAGGGTTGTTTGTTGCTGTTCAGATCTCCGTTTCTCTCTCATTCTGCGAACACCCGCACATGGCTTCTATATGTCTTTCCATCACACCTCACGAGTTTGGCATCTTTACCATTTTTTTTCTCCCCACTCTTTTTCCTTTTTTTTAAATTTTTTTTTTTCTAATCTTTCGCAGATCCACTGCATGAATTCTAGCCAATCCTCTACTTCCTCCTCTCGTTTTCGTTATATATATATTTTTTTCTTTTGCACTTTGTTAGTTTCAATGGCCAAATTGAAAATCCCAAGAGGAATAGGATTCAATTCTCTCTCATTTCATTTCCTAGTATTTTGTTTCTATTGAGACAATCCACTTTTTGGGTGTCCCTCCCCTCTCTCTCTCTCTCTACACTTATTATACTAACAGGATTAGATAATTCACTTATGGGAGGGAGGAATGGGAGGGAGGGAGAGAACCAGAAGCAATAAGTGGGCCTAGGGCTGTGAAAGTGAGGGAGAGAGCTAATTAGCTTCATCAGATCATCATCTCCATTGTTTTCTTTTCTTTCTTTTGACAAGAATTAGATTAAGATGGGAGAGGAATTTTTTTTTTTAATAATATATACAAGAAAACGGCTATATGTGCGTCAGGGGGTGTGACTCCTTTTGTTTTATCCTTTGCAAAAAATAGTAGTCTTACGATGTATGCGCTAATAAAATAATATGACCCTGCAATATGGCACAGAAAGCTAGCGGAGATGGGATACAAGAGAAGTGCCAAAAAATGCAAGGAGAAATTCGAGAACGTTCACAAATACTACAAGCGAACGAAAGAAGGACGGGCTGGCCGTCAGGATGGCAAAAGTTACAGGTTTTTCAGCCAACTGGAGGCCTTGCATAACACCAGCGGTGCGCTGATGGGTGGTGCGCCGGCGAGCGATGTTAACGTGTCAGCAGCTGCACCGCCCCACCTGCACCCGATGACTGCACCCACCACAACAGCCCCCACCACCACCACCACTACCACCACTACCACTACTAGTACTACTCTGGATGTTGCTCCGGTTTCTGTTGGCATTCCTTTGCCCATGTCGGCTTCTGTTAGAATCCCACCACCACCTCCCCACCATCAACCTCAACCTCCTCCTCCTACCTCAGCCGCTAACATGGGCGTGGCTTCTTCCTCTTTGTTCCCTGCGGACTTTGGCACCCGTATTGCCCCGCCAGCAGCTTCTGCCGGGATCAGCTTCTCCTCGGACGGCTATCCTTCTTCTCGGAGCTCGGAAGATGACGATGAGGATGACGACGATGAAGAGATGGAAGGACGGCCACCGCCGAGCATGGCCGCGGGTACTAGCCGGAAACGTAAGAGGCAGTCATCGTCGTCGTCAAATAAGGGGGAGACGCGGCGGATGATGGAATTCTTTGAAGGGCTAATGAAACAGGTCATGCAGAAGCAAGAGGCGATGCAACAGAGGTTCTTGGAGGCGATTGAGAAGAGAGAACAAGACAGGATGATCAGAGAGGAAGCCTGGAAGAGGCAAGAGATGGCTAGACTCAGTCGTGAGCATGAACTGATGGCTCAAGAGCGTGCCGTTTCTGCCAATAGAGACGCTGCTATTGTTTCCTTCCTCCAAAAAATTACTGGTCAGACCATCCACCTACCTTCCACCGCGGTAACAGTTACAGCAATCCCAACACCGTCCCCACCACAACCGCAGCAACAACCATTAATCACCGTCACAACGCATCCATCACAGATTCCATCAGCGCCACAACCATCCCCGCCACAGCCGCAGTCAACACCACCACCCCAAATACCCCGGCAGCAGCAGCAGCAGCTTCAAGTTCATCAAACGCCCATTTCATCGGAAATAGTTTTAGCGGCACCAGAACATACGCCGCCGCCGCAACAGGGAGTAGTGGTGGTAGGAGGCAGCGGGGGAAGCCTAGAGGCAGCTGCTGCTTCGTCTTCTTCGAGATGGCCAAAAGTGGAAGTGCTTGCATTGATAAAGCTGAGGAGCGGGCTGGAGTCAAGATACCAAGAGGCGGGGCCCAAGGGTCCACTCTGGGAAGAGATCTCTGCCGGTATGCAGCGGATGGGATACAACAGGAGTGCCAAGAGGTGCAAGGAGAAATGGGAGAATATCAACAAGTACTTCAAGAAGGTTAAGGAGAGCAGCAAGAAACGCCCGGAAGATGCCAAGACCTGCCCCTATTTTCACGAACTCGATGCCCTTTACAGAAGAAAAGTACTTGGGGCCGGGGCCACTAGTACTAGTAGAAGTACAGCAGCAGGAGGAGGAACCACCCACGATCATCCTCCCTCTGCCCCCTTAGTTTCCACCCTCCAGCAACCACAGCAACAACCACCGCTCCAAGACTCCGCCATGAAACTGGATCCACCCGCTTCCACAAATCTCCCAGATAGGGGCGGGAGCACTGATGCCTCTTCCCAGTCCCAAAGCAAGAATATCGAAGGAAATGTACAATCAGCAAAGAAGGTAAATTATTCTTTTAAGCTACCACAACCTTTATTTATTTATTTATTTTCTTACTCTATAATGAATCACCATGCATAAAAAAAAAAAAAAAAAAACGAAAAAGGCACCATCATGACATGTATTAATAATGTTTGCTTAACTCTGGTTTCATGCCTATTGATTCTTGCTTGCATATTGAAGCCAGAAGACATCGTCAAGGAGTTGATACAACAGCAAGGATTTCAATCCCATGGCCAACAGGAACAGCAGCAGTTAAGAGTGGATGATTATGATCATAGGATGGAGGGAGGTGAGAGTGATAACATGGACCAAGACGAGGAAGATGATTATGAGGATGAAGAGGATGGTGATGACGACGATGAAGAACTACAGGAGGAAAGGAAAATGGCTTACAAGATAGAGTTTCAAAGGCAGAACACAAACGCCAATTCTAATGGGGGAGGGAATGGGGCACCCTCCTTTTTGGCCATGGTTCAATAACGTACAACACCACACCCTCATTCACATCATCGTCATCATCCGTCCCCGTGGATCATATATAGATGCACCCTGCCATCCACCCTCCGAGCCCCATGCCCCACAATGTACCATATGTACCTATTTGTTCAGAAGCCGAAAACAAAGATATCTAACAAATATTTGAGTGGAAAGCCTGACAACCCTTAGCCCTTTTGTTTCTTCTCCCCTCCCCCTAAACCCTTTTTTTTTTTCTCATTTATTTTAGTTCCATTTTCCCTTCTTTCCTAGCTATTCATTTCACATTATACATTCCCTTTTTCCTTTCACCCCATAAACTTATTTGTTCATCTCTCCCTGCCCTTATCTTTTTTCTTCTCCTCCGTCTATACATATCCACTTCATTATTGTCAAGATGAAAACCCTTTTGCATTCCCGTCACTCTGGTATCTTTTTCTTTCAATTTATTGATTTGTTGTTGAATAAAGGTCCGTTTCAAGGCAAAACGAGGAGATTTATTTAAGGAATACAAAATAAAGTCGCCAGCATCTTTATTATCATCATCATGGTCGTCAGAGAGAAACAGAAGAAAGCAAAACAGAAGCCTAGTTAAGCTATAGAGAGGAAATTTGTGGAGTCAGATACAAAAAAATGGGAGCAAGCCGGTAATCTACCGTTCATCAGAAGCAGAAGTTTGATCAGTATGTCTATGATAGTAGAGAAATATTTATCACCACTGCTTTCTTTCTTGCTTGCATGATTTTTATGAAGAATATATATCTGGTTAATTGATTTTCCACACTAGGACTTCTTCCATTTTATTTACATTGTAATTAATCAATCAAACCAATTCTCCCTGTCATTTCGTTTTACTTCTCGTACAGTGGTAGTGGTAAATTATGATGACTATATGATCACATTGATTGTGTCTTATTATACCCCCAGTTCATTAGATGAAAGAAAAGTATATAGACACCAATTTGTTTCATCCTGTATTGTTTCTTTCTTACAGACCGAATGCAGGATATATATATATTTTTTTTACAGTTATTAATTTCTAGTAAATAACCGCGAAGATGGCTTTATGCCTCCTTAATGGCAATAGTTTTCGCGGTGGACCTGTTGATGTGGCAGCCATTGCAATGCCATGTGCTATGTCAAGCTTGTGGGTCTCCTTTTATTATTGCATCGTTTTGTCTCTCCTTGATTCACAACCATTTCTCGACTCTCTTCCACCTTATTATGCTTGACATATATTTTTCTTTAGTTACATTAATGTGTGTGAACACCTACATAGACCAGTCATATCTTATTAATTTAGGTTTTGATGTATTTTAAACCATGATTTAATGACATGATTTAATTTTGAGCTAGAAATATATTTAGAATTTGAATCAACAAAGTATAATATTTTTTTAATTTGGACTTATAGAATTTGAATTTGTAAAGTATGACATTTTATTAATTTGAACTTTATTTGTACTTTGATCCAATTTTATTGAGATGATTTAACTTTGGGGTTAAATACATTTAGAGTTTAACTTAATAAAATATGGACTTTCCAAGAATAATTGACCCCTAAACACATTTACTTGCAGCTTAATTTTAGTTCTGATTTCTACGAAAATCAGAATTAAATTATCCTTTCTATGGTAAATGTGTTTTTTTGTAAAAAAGTGCATAAAAAGTGGGGTTTAAGTGTATTAATGATATATGGAAAGTTTAGGAGGAATCAAGAAAAGAGTGTTTTCTGGTTTGACAAGAGGTTAATTACGTGTTAAAATGAAGTCAGGCCGGAATTAGGGGAAATCAGAGACAAAAAAGGGGTACCAAGATTTCTGGCTAGAATCTTGACGATTAAGAGGTGCACGACCTCTATACCCCCCAAGAACTCTATAAATAGAGCTTCCCAAATGACCAAGAATTCTCTTTACACACACCCCCTATAAGCTTGAGTGCTTGGAGAATCTCTTTTCTCCAAGCCTAGAAATATTTTTATAAGTAGAAATTCTGGAGGATTTTGATGGTGATTAGTAGCAAGAAGAGGCAACAAGGGTAGAACAAAAGGAGCCAAAGATAGAGCTTAGAAGCGGCAAAAAGAGTGGGTGGAGAAGACAATCCAACTATTGGAGCTAGAGGAGGGCCATAAGAGGTAATTCTAATCCGTTTTTTATTTGTCGTTGTTGCTATGAATTGATGCTAATATGTTGCTGTTGTAGTGATGTAATTGTTGTACGATGCCATGTAGAACTACGTGGGCTTTGAACCCGGTTGCCAAGGTACATAGATAGTTTCTAGTGGTGGAAACTCAAGCCCAATTATATTTTAGTTTCTTTTTTTTTTAAAATTTTTTTTTATTGTTTTGTTTATGTGATTTGCTACACACTATGCACACACTCACAAGGCATATGATTTTATTTTCCAATTGCACAAAATTTCACCCCAACACGGATGGGTGCCTAACACCTTACCACTCGTGATGAATACCCGAATCCAACATCTCTAGCTCGTTAAAAGATCAGTTCCTTCTGTTGTTGCCTATGAAAGAAGAAGATTTGTTGCCTAAGAAGGACCATGGTTTTTCCCTTGATTTTTCCAAAATAAAATATAGGTGACGGCTCCAATTGGTGTTGGATTGTTGGTCAAGAAGAAAGAATAAGAAATAGGTGAGGAGGCCAAACTAACCTTTGACTCAGGTCCTCACAATATACATTGCATTATGAGATGTTAACTTTCGGTAATCTCAGCGTATTAAATATATAAATCTTAAACTGTTAATATTTCCCGAATATTCCATTACTTTAGTGATGTGTGCACATATAGCTTAGCAAAAATACTCCCGATTACTTTGTCTAGTGTATCAAAATAGACTTTATGAATTCTATTAAAATATAGGAGTACTTTAGAGAAATTTCATGGAATGCAAGATGATTGATACTTGAGGATTGATTTTTTTCTCAAGAAGAATTTTATATGTCGTCAATTAAAGTTTGAGCATGAAGCCATAGAATTAATTTTTTCTATCAACAAACATATATTGAGCAAAAGATTATTCTTTTCTCAAATGTAAATTTTTATAAGTAAATATTGTCTACCAACTTATATTCTCTCATAGCCAACAAAAAAAAAAACAAGAAGAGAACGTCATGCTTGCATACAAAACTAAACCAACAGAAAACACAAAAAAAATACTAATAAATGAAATTCTAATTTAGTTCACGTCGGAAAAATATATATTTTATATTGGTCAATATTCTATAAAATAAAATTACCTAGTTACTATTCGCACAATGAACAACGAGCGACCTTCGGCTACCGGATCCGATCGCTGAAGGATCGAACGGACAGTGTCGCGCTTCCTTAAACTGGATTTTGGTGTTTTCTGGTAAACCAGACTAAATTAAGTTATACTAAAAAGATATGATAAATCTACACTAAGGTGTAGTAAATAAAAGATAGAAATTGAATGAGAATAATAATAAGTTGATTGTTTTTGGTCTTGAACCCCGTACAAGAGTAGTCAGTAGCCTTATATAGACATTGTTTAAAATCAACAAATCTTTGAAATCAACAGAAAATTAAGATCTTATTCAAGTTCAAAATACAATCGCTTTCAAACTTGAACTCGAGGATCAAACTAAATCCCTTAGGACTTCAACCTTCAAGATTTCAATTCAAACCTTCCTCGAGAATCCGTTAAACTCAAACTTGAAATCACCAAGAGAAGAAAAAGCCAATCCCTGCGAAGTCATCCACGAGACCAAGATCAATTAATCTCTATGGCCCATAGATCGATCCCCCAACCTTGTCAAGTCGCTTGAGAGACCAACATCAACTGATCTCCACGACCTACAGATCGATCTCCCAACCTTGCCAGGTCACCCATGAGACCAAGATCAATTGATCTCCACGGCCCACGGACCGATCTCCCAACCTTGCCCAATTACATGCAAGACCAAGAATAACTGACCTCTATGCCCCACAAACCGACACAACAATCAATAAACTGGTAGAGGCCCTTGATCTCCATGGTCTCACAAATCACCCATCCAATCATGGACCCTCACAATAAGTGGTGAGTCTAATCACAACAACCAATCACGAGCCATAACGACAAGTGGGATTGGTCACAACAACCAAACATGGACTGCAACAAACAGACCAACCCCGTTAGGCAGATGATTTTGGGCCTGGTACAAACAGTTGCCCCCCTCAGCCCTTTGATTGAAGGCGACGATAAATCGAAGGGGTGGTAGCTCCACTAAACAGCCAAAATTAAGGCCACAAAAATGACCTGTCAATGGTTGCTCAAAGTCAACCTCATCATTCAAGGGTTGTTGAAAGTTAACTCATCGGTCAGTGGTTGCCCAAATTCAACCCCATCGGTCAACGGTTGTTGAAAGTCAGCTCATCGGTCAGGGATGACCCAAAGTCGGATCACTAGGACCAATCTCCAACCTTCACCGATCCAAAGAAATCCAAAGCCAAATCACTAAGGGTGATCTTGAACCTCCATCGATCCCAAGCAAGCCGAAGTTGGATTACTAAGGGTGATCTCCAACCACCATCGATCCACTGCATGCTGAAGTCAAATTGATCTCCAACGTCCATCGATCCAAAGAAGCCCAAAGCCAGATCACTAAGGAGGATCTTCAACCACCAACGATCCATTGCAAAATTCGGACCATTAGAGACAACCTTCAACCTTCAGTGATCCAAGGCAAGAGTCGACGAACCATTAGGGCAGATCTCCAATTTTTTTGCAGTTCAAGGCAAAAGTCGGACTACACTAGAGAAGGACCAAGTTGGATAGACAACAATTCACGATTATCGCCTTCGAACCGGATCAAGCTAGTCCGACATCCAATTAGCGATCACTGCAACCAAATCGCAAGAAGGATCAAGCTGGTCTGACACTCGATCTCCACAATCAAACCACCAAAAGGACCAAATCGAAGCGATACGGTCAGATTAATTACATTTTGACCCCCTGTATTCTAGTTTAATTTTGACTCACCACCTGTCATGTATCCATGTATTCTATTAATCAAGTTGACGGAAATCCAAACAACCCTAACGAAAGTGGTAGATTTTGAGAATTCAGGTGGTCAATTGATGAAAAAAAGAATCCCTGAGTTAAAATTAAAGTGGAATGTAGGGGGTCAAAATGTAATTAACCCCGATACTGTCATTTTTTTCCAATGACCAATATCAACAGGACGGTCTTCTTTTTTTTTTTTTTTTGCAATAGTCGATAACCGAAACGGTTGACTCTTTGAAATAAAACAAACGTCTTTTTTTGGCCGATATTCAGGGTCGTTTTTTATTCAGTAAAACGAAACGTGCTTTTATACCATCGATGTCAACGATCGTCTCTGCCATGCATAACCGGCCCCAATAGGCGGCTTAGAAGGATTAAATGCCACCATGTTCATTGTGGCTGCTCGTGGTGGGAAAGGATCAGTATCCACCTGCATAGGCCCTCTCTAGTTGAAGGCGCCATTGCCCCCTAGTTAAATTCGGGGACTATGTTGGGCCCTTTATTCAAGTTAAAAGCTCCATTGCCCCCTGGTGGTAACCATCATACCAAGGGATCACATTCGGATTAAAAGCTATCTGGTACTCAAAATTGTTGGGGCGACCGTTAATGAAAACGGCCTGGGCTGCTGGGACTCGAGACAGACCGTTATGGACCACCCTGGGGTTAGTAACCTAGATGAGCGACTGGGCCATTCGGTTGGCCTTATTGGCCAACCCTTGGGACGATGGGTTGAGCCCCTTGATCGACGCCACCTGCCTGCCAAGCTTCATTCTCCTTCTCCAGAAGTGCCTGCCCTCCTAGCTTTAAAGTACCCTGGTTGTCCCCTGCAAAACCCTGGTTAAGAAAACCTACATTGTTACCGTTTTTAGGAACAATTGGATTAAGGCCCCGAGGTTGAGGTTGAGTGATGGAAAACTCCAAGCGATCTATCCTCTGATGCAAGGCCGTATTGAGGGTCGTACTGAGCATGTTTAGCAACCCTGCCTCCGCCTTCTGGCTTTGGCGTAAATTCTACTCGTGAACAGTAATTGTGATTATAGCTAACTCTCTGTGAACACTCAAATTTAGCCATCTATTTGTTTTATTAGATTATTATTATGGTTTAGAGCCCAAGGTTAATTTTGTTAATTTTTGGACTTTAATTTGGCTTAGAAACCCAATAAATAAATTAGTGGACTATCCATATAATTAGGTCCAGGCTTAACACGAATTTTCTGACTTATTTCTCTCTGATTTTCGTTGGATTAGAAGCCCAATTTAGGTTGGACTATTATTTTACCTATTTTGTGGAGAAAAGAGGAATAATAGAAATCCTTGGAGTGTAGGTTAAGTAATTGAGAAATAGGAAATATTTGATGAGTATTGGTCAAGAAAAGTGAGAATTCTGGGTCAAGGACTCTCGGATTGATCGGATTGGAAAGCATTAATGAAAACCCAAGAAAAATACGAAAAAAAGGTGCACTGTAGCTACGAGTTTGGCGGTCATCTTTAGTGTCCACCAGTCATGTTGAGATGACCTCCAGGCTCCGGTGGTCATGGTGAGAAGACCGTCGAGCCTTGGCGATCATGTGGAAATGACCTCCAGGCTTTGGCGGTCATGTCTCCCATTTTTCGAAAGTTTCTAGTTTTTTTTGCCTTTTCAATGATCTTAACTCTCAACCATTGGATCTAGGCTTTGAATCTTGACCCTAGGATTAGAAGGATGTCTATGCAGACCCAGAACACTTGTCACGCCCCAAGTAGTCGGCTGGCCCAAAATAACCTCCAAAGCTGGGACGAAACTATGTGGCCCAAAAGTCTAAGCTTGAATTTATTTGGTAGCCAACTACTTGGTGCATATATGTCCAAAACCTCTCCCACTTACTTCCGATGTGGGACTTGGGTCATCACATTCTCCCTCCCTTTAGATCTCGTGTCCTCACGAGGGGAACCCAAATCCAAATCGTAAGTGTTAGAATAAGTGCCCTACGCTAGAGGGGCGTGAATACCGTTTTTCGGACGAAATCAAAAACCTTGCAGGAAATAATTGCGGAATTGAAAGAATGAAGGACACACCGAATTTTATACTGGTTTACACACACAACTTGTGTGGCTAATCCAGTCCTCCGAGAGACTCTCTCGAAGATTTCACTAACTACGTTAAGTTTCCGGGTGCTTAACAAACCGTTTATAATCCTAGAGTTCAAGTCACATGAACCTCTACACACTTGCTTGAAGATACCTCACTTCAAGACTTCTCTCAAAGAAAGAAAACACTCTTCCTATGAATTTGCTACAAGGGAACAATCCTCCCTTAAGGTGTATGGCTACACTTAAATCACTCAAAGCAAAACTCTCTCAAAGAGTGGATATGAATAAACAAGATAAGCTCAATAAAGGCAACTCTCAATCCTCAAGGATATTGGCTCATAAAATTGTGTATGAATGCATGACAATGAATGCTTAAAATGTAGAGAGTTGATTGTTCATGAACAGATGTGCAATAACTCTATTTATATGCCTGAAAACTTGTATGACCGTTTGGGAATCAATCCAAAACACCTTTAGACAAAATAGCATGGGAACTAGAACATCGATGTTCTGCCAGTAAATATGAATTATTGAGTCCAACGGTCACTAAAACATCGATGTCTAAAATGAGAACATCGATGTTTTGGCCAATCTGCCAAAACACTTTAAAACAAGTTTACAAGAGAACATTGATGTTTGAAAGCGTCAATTGATTGAACATCGATGTCTCAAAGTAGAACATCGATGTTTTGATGCTGCAAATCGTTTTAAGTGCAACGGTCACAAGAACATCGATGTTTGGGATGTCAACATCGATGCCCTAAGCTTTCTGCGATTTTGAAAACTTGTTTGAAGGCAGGAACATCGATGTTGGAAAATGAAACATCGATGTTCTTAGCTCAAAAATCATTTTTAGGATTGAAACGATGCTATTTGATGCATGAGTAAAATTGATTTTGTTTTGAGCCAATAACTTAGAAGAATTGAGTGTTTAACCTTGTACAATTTAAGTTCCTAACTCTTCTTGCTCTTCTTGCTTGTCACTTTAATTCTTGTGCACTTTGTTCTTTGATTGATTTATTTTTGCTTCAAGTTTGTCATCATTTTGAATTGGTTTGTGAATATCAAAACCTGTAAGAGACAAAGAGGCATTAGTTCTAACAATTTCCCCCTTTTTGATAATGACAAACAAATAGGAGTGTATGCCAAATTTATGAGTTCAAAATGAGGAATTAGTATATGCCAAGTTTTATAGAGTCAAAGTGAGGTTAATTTCCCTTAATTCACCCTATGTTTTTCAAACTATGTTTCCCCCTAACTTGATGCATATACTTCTTTTAATTTAATCTTGCATATACTTCTACTTATCTTCCCCCTTTTGGCATTAGCAAAAAGAAATTAGAAAAGACATAAAAAAAAGACAATGGCAAACTATTTATTCAAATTGAAGAGACATAAAAGAAATAACATGAGATAAGGGTTTAGAAAGAGGGGCTGGAGGTCCCATCATCATCATCATCGAGTTATTGTCCAGCAATGTCTTCTTCTTCTTCCTCCTCTTCTTCATCATCAGCTGCTTCTTCATCACCCTCCACATCCATTGGATCACCTTCCACGTTCTCATCAAAGGTCTCATCATCATCATCATCACCTTCATCTTCAAAGTTGAAGCCATGAAGTGTTGTGTGATATGGTGGAGGCTCGTAGTTGACACGTGCGAAGTAGGATCGAAGGGAGTGACCCTGTCTTTGAACTTCCGTGTCAATCCTCTCTATTACTCGGCTCATGCCGGTGATGCTCAATTGAAGGTTGTGGATGGAACCCGCGATGGAATCAAGTGTGGCTCCAGGCGGCGAGAGGTGGATGCACGTGAACCCTCTGCTTGGGCTGCCCTTGGTGTTTGCTCGGAAGTTTCGGTTCGGAATGTGGCGTCACTTATCGCCCAAATCTTTGTGTGGGGAACCTGTCCACCTTCCTAGGTATCAACACCTGCAGAGAACAAAATATCAACACCAAGAAGGGGTATGGCAGTGGATGCTCGATGTATGCGGATGGATAGTTCGACATGTGCATAAGCACAAATCGTGCCCAATTGATTGGTGCATGGTGAATGATGGTATGAAGCACCTTCACATCTTCAATGGACATGACGATGTGATTTTAAGCTCTTGGCTTAGTTATTCGGGTGAGAAGATAGAACATAACTCGGTACTCCGGGTTGATGGAATGGATTGTTGGCCTCCCGAAATTGTGACAGACAATAGTCGTGAAGCCAAGCTCATTCAGAAAAGGGGCTTCATGGGCTGTGAGCCATTGCTCACCTCCATAGGGTGCAATATTCTCACCCTGAAATGGTAACCCAACAATCATCCCGAATTCCTCCAGAGTCAATGTGATGGATACTCCATTCACATGAGCAGATAAGACATCTCCATCTCGGCAGAGAGTGGAGTAGAAGGCTCGGATGAATTTTGCACTGTATTGTGGGAGCGTTTTGGTAACAAACCCCTACAATCTCGATGCCCGAAGAAGTGCTTCAAGCTGTGCGTACTTTTTCTCTTTCGGGTAACCCACCGAAAGATACCGAGGAGTTGCAATTGAACGCTTGGAGTAGAGAGACTGGAAGTGATTGAGCTCGGTTCTGGAAGAGAACCAAACAGCGGTGCCTCCCATAGTAAATTGAGGAGCTGAGCTTGAAGAGCCTCATCTTTTCTTTTATTGTTTCTCCTTCACGAGAAATTTGCCCTTGGAAGACTTCTTGCCACCTGCCATGCTTGAAGAAAATAAGTAGAAAAATGGATTTGAGAGTAAGAGTAGTAGGAGTGAACAGTAGAAAGTGTGTAAATAAGAGAAGGAGGCATTCATTTATATAGGGGAGCCAAAATAGAGCTGTTGGAGTGTTGAGATCAGCCTCCCATGGCTATTTTTTTTGAAAATTAACGGTAAAACATCGATGTTTGGTCAGGCAACATCGATGTTTTGCTCTCCAACGGCTATATTTTTTTTAAAAATAACGGCTGAACATCGATGTTCATAGGAGCAACATTGATGTTTTTGAGCCTCTGGATGAAACTAGAAATTGGCTCCAACGGCAGAACATCGATGTTGCCATATGTGAACATCGATGTTTTGAAGAGTCTAGAAAGTAGAATACTTACTGAATATCGATGTTTTGATACTTAACATCGATATTTTGATACTCAACATCGATGTTTTATTCACCCTGTAAATGGTTTGATTGTGCACATGATAGAACATCGATGTTGGGCTCACAACATCGATATTTTCAGCTACTGGTTTAATTTGATGTGAGCTGAAATCCACTAAACATCGATGTTTTGTTCTCAACATCGATGTTTTTCTGCCTCGGGTCCAACTTTGTTGTGCTGTCTTGGCATTCATGTTCCCCTTATCTTTTGGCCTAAGTGAGGGGTACCTGCAAAACAAACACGAAAAACCTTACTCGCCAAGCGAGTATCATTTTCTCAAGTATTACATGAGGGGCCTCCTCAATTTTGTTGAAAACTCAATATGCCTTATTTATGAGAACTTGGATGCTACTTTGGTCATGTGCTTGGAGCATCCGCAATCAAGGTACCAAAGTATACTTGATGCCTTCAAGCATGCCTACACAAGCATTTCAATGAGTTTTTGGTACCCAAATTTTCTTGGGTCCTTCAGTGTTAGAGGCATAACGGTAATGAGCTTGTTCTTGTGCCCAATGCCTATGCCTAGTAAAGCAAACAAGAGCAATGTGTCCTACCCTATTGCAATATTGGCAAATAACATTTAGATTGTACATTCTTCTAGGTTGGTAGTAGTTGCTATGTTGTCTATACTTGTGCACTTTAATAACCTTGTTTTCCTTAGGTTGAACCTTAGGTTTCCTAGGTTTAGTCTCAATTTTCTTTTTAGGTTCATTCTTGAAACCTAGTCCATGTTTAGTTGATTGCAAGTTACCTAAGATAGAATTTAAGTTCTTTTGAGGGGTGTTAAATTTCCTTAAGGTTGTTTCAAATTTTTCAACTTGTTCCTTTAAAGACATACATGATGAACATTCCCTAGTTGAATTTTCCGGTTTGTTAGCACTCCTCTTTCTGTAAATTTATTCTCTTCCTTGAGCTTTTCATTTTCATTTAACAACTTCTCCATATCATTTCCTAGAGTTGTAAGTTGTTTCTTTAAGTCCTTGTTAATTTTAGAAGCAGAAATGTATTCACTATAAAGCTCATCAAATGCATTTTGCAATTCTTCATAGGAAAAAGCTTCATTTGGAGAAGTGGTACTTACCTCTTCCGGCTCTTCTTCCAGTGCCATGAGACATAGGTTGGCCGTTTCTTCTTCATCGCTATCGGATGATTCATCACCGGAATTGCCTCCCCAAGAAATGTATGCTCTTTGCTTCTTGTAGGGCTTCTTTTCTTTTCCTTCATTCGCCTTGGGGCACTTGGGTTTGATGTGCCCAACCTCTCCACACCCATAACACTTGGGTGGATCGGACAGCTTTCTTCCTTTCCTTTCAAATTCCTTTTTCATGAATTTGTGAAATTTTCGGATGACATTTCCGAATTCTTGTTCGTCCTCACTAGAGTCCAATTCCGTGGACTCTTGAGTCTTGGAAGTGGAAGCTTTTAGAGCTATGTCCTTCTTCTTGGGTTCCTGCAAAGAGGGTTTAAGAATGGTTGTTTCATAAGTTAGAAGGTTACCTCTAATGCCGTCAATGGTTGTGTTCGATGTCCCAATGTTTTCATGTATTGCGTCGGCTTTAGAGCGGCATTCGGGAGTGAGGCTTCTAAGGACTAATCTGAACAAGTCCTTGTCAGAATAGACCTTCTTGAGAGCATGAAGGTTGTTTACGATTTTTGAAAATAGATCGAACATCTCCTCTATCCTCTCGTTCTCCTTCATTCGAAAGAGTTCGTACTCTGCAGTGAGGAAGTTGATTTTGGCCTCTCGAACTTGATCGGTTCCTTCGTAGGTGACCTCCAGCTTATCCCACATCTCTTTAGCGGTTGTGCAGCAAGAAATTTTCCGGTAATCATCGGGGTTCACTGCACAGTAGAGCATGTTGATTGCTTTGGCATTGTTTTCAATCTTCGTAATGTCTGCAGCGTCATACTCTGCCTCCGTCTTTGTCACCGTAGTTTCACCGACTTTCTTGGTTGGAATTTGCTCTCCGTTCTTTAGAATTAGCCATAGAGCAAAGTTGTTGGCTTGGATGAAGATTCTCATCCTCTCCTTCCAATAGGTGTAGTTGGTGCCATCAAAGAGCAGTGGATGGGTGGTGGATTGTCCTTCAAAGATTCCTGCATAGTTACTCGAAGAAGCCATGGAAAGTTTCTCTCAAACGGTTAAGTTTTTTTAGAGAGTTAGGCTCTGCTATCAATTGTTAGAATAAGTGCCCTACGCTAGAGGGGGGTGAATAGCGTTTTCCGGACGAAATCAAAAACCTTGCAGGAAATAATTGCGGAATTGAAAGAATGAAGGACACATCGAATTTTATACTGGTTCAAACACACAACTTGTGTGGCTAATCCAGTCCTCCGAGAGACTCTCTCGAAGATTTCATTAACTACGTTAAGCTTCCGGGTGCTTAACAAACCGTTTACAATTCTAGAGTTCGAGTCACACGAACCTCAACACACTTGTTTGAAGATACCTCACTTCAAGACTTCTCTCACAGAAAGAAAACACTCTTCCTATGAATTTGCTACAAGGGAAAAATCCTCCCTTAAGGTGTATGACTACACTTAAATCACTCAAAGCAAAACTCTCTCAAAGAGTGGATATAAGTAAACAAGATAAGCTCTATAAAGGCAACTCTCAATCCTCAAGGATATTGCCTCATAAAATTGTGTATGAATGTATGACAGTGAATGCTTAAAATGTAGAGAGTTGATTGTTCATGAATAGAGGTGTAAGAACTCTATTTATATGCCTGAAAACTTGTGTGACCGTTTGGGAATCAATCCAAAACACCTTTAGACAAGATAGCATGGGAAGCTGTAAAAAGTTTCTGCTCACAACGGCTGAACATCGATGTTTAGAACTAGAACATCGATATTCTACTAGTAAATATGAATTATTGAGTCCAACGGTCACTAAAACATTGATGTCTAAAATGAGAACATCGATGTTTTGGCCAATCTGCCAAAACACTTTAAAACAAGTTTACAAGAGAACATCGATGTTTGAAAGAGAACATCGATGTTTGAAAGCGTCTACCAAATTATTTGAAAGCGTCAATTGATTGAACATCGATGTTTCAAAATAGAAAATCGATGTTTTGATGCTGCAAATCATTTTAAGTGCAACAATCACAAGAACATCGATGTTTGGGATGCCAACATCGATGTTCTGAACTTTCTGCCATTTTGGAAAATTGTTTGAAGGCAGGAACATCGATGTTCTTAGCTCAGAAATCATTTTTATGATTGAAATGATGCTATTTGATGCATGAGTAAAATTGATTTTTTTTGAGCCAATAACTTAGAAGAATTGAGTGTTTAACCTTGTACAATTTAAGTTCCTAACTCTTATTTCTCTTCTTGCTTGTCACTTTAATTCTTGTGCACTTTGTTCTTTGATTGATTTCTTTTTACTTCAAGTTTGTCATCATTTTGAATTGGTTTGTCAATATCAAAACCTGAATGAGACAAGGAGGCATTAGTTCTAACAGTAAGTACCCAAATCACCGGGCCATACCGATCATAATCTCAGTATCAACCCCTGAGTACCCAAAAGTGGTGTGAGATCGGCTCCGCTACCACTTGTCACGCCCCAAGTAGTCGACTGGCCCAGAATAACTTCCAAAGTTGGGCCCAAACCACGTGGCCCAAAAGCTTAAGTTTGAAGTTTCTTGGTAGCCAAATGCTTGGTACATATATGGCCAAGACCTGTCTCACTTACTTCCGATGTGGGACTTGGGTCTTCACATTAAAAAGCTAACCATGGGATTTGTGGTCTGAGCCCACATAAAAGTGGAGCAACAAAGAGAGTTCTTTGCCCTGACTAATCCAGATCTAACCCGGTTCAGGCAGCTGGTTGGTTATGGTGGGCGAGTCCCAATAAGAATTTTCTACATACACGAAGATTCGAGCCCAAGATCTCGCCTAGGCGGAACCTAGTGGCTTACCACTTAAACCAACACACATCCGAGTCCACACCAGAATATGAGAGATCCTGAGACTGTGAAGGGATGGGGTGGGGCTGCACTGTTGGGCGATTTTATAATTATATGGGTATGGGACTGTATAATTAAGAATAGCTCAAATGATGTGTTTTCGAGGTTGTATAGTTATGAGACTATACAATTGAGCATAACGTAAATGGTTTGATGGGTACTAACTATATCAACAAGGTACACCTTCCTTTTCGGTGCTCATTCCAGAAAAACTCCAAAGTTAAATGTGCTTGACTTGGAGCAATTATGGGATGGGTGACCTCCTAGGAAGTTTCTCCTAAAAACATGCGATTGAGGACAAAGCATGTTGGAAAGGTCCCGTGTTGGTCTATAGTAACAGTCGACAAGCTGGGACGTTACAGTTGGTAGCAGAGCTCCAGGACTCCTCTAGTACGGTGCAGGGTTTGGGGACGAACCGAGCGGAAGCTGGTGGGCTGTGACACCCCAGGGTATATGAGGTTGAGAAGTGTACGCCGGTGTTTCGGAATGAGCATGGACAAGGAGCGGCTTCCAGCAGCCTTCTAGATAGAGGGGGCACATGAATGAACCGAATCCACGCCGGAATACGAGAGATCATGAGACTATTTAGGGATGGGGTGGGGGCCGTGGGGCTGCACAGTTTGATGAATTCGTAATTATATGGATATGGAACTGTATAATTAAGAATAGCTCAAATGAAGTGATTTCGAGGTTGTACAGGTGTGGGACTGTACAATCGAGATTAGCTTAAATGGTTTGATGGGTACTAACTATATCAACAAGGTGCACCTACATTTTCGATGCTCATTCCAGAAAAACTCCATAGTTAAATGTGCTTGACTCGAAGCAATTTTGGGATGGGAGACCTCCTGGGAAGTCTTTCCAGGAAACATGCGATTAAGGACAGAGCATGTTGGAAAGGTCCCGTGTTGGTCTGTAGTGACAGTCGACAAGCCGGGACGTTACAACACTATAAATACAACCCTCCAAACACACTTTGGTAGTTGTGTTCTTTCAATTGACTTTACAGAAAGGTAGTCAAATTCAAGAGTATAGGAGCAATCAAACGCAATCCCGGAGCCAAGAATGCAAAGAACTCGTGCGGAAGCTCCTGCAGCATGCAGTCTTGGAAATAAATTCATAGGTTTGGACAATCATGTACCTACAAATTTTCTCGAGACATTCATATACCTGGAGTTGTAGCGGGCAGGTCAGTCATGGGTCTCGGGCGGGGCATGTGCTAACGTAGTTTCTGCTCGATTTTGGACTGTTGTTTGCAGCTCAATACGCCGTAGTTTTGAATAAGGACGACACTATTTTGGGTACACGTGGTATAAGTGGGTCCCACAGCGGGTCTTGGAAACAAACCGGGCATACCGCCTCGGGTCGTGACGGTTTTGCATCCTAAACTGAACCAGCACGATGCCTAAAACCTGTGACTCTGTTTATTAAAGCTAAAGTTAACCCTAATTTTGAAAGAAAAACCCCAAACCATCTTTGATTTTTCCACCCCCTCTCTCTCGTCTCCTCCCCATCTTTGATCTTCCTATTTAATTATGAATCCGAACCCGCCGCTGCTGAGGATATCTTCATCATTGTTGTCATTGTCCTCGTCTCAGGTGTCGCGGGGTTCATCACGACGGCCAAAATCGACGAGTGGCACGCGCATTAGTTCCGTTGGAAAGCAACGTCTTGATTTTGAGTACGAAGGTGTGGACATTATGTGCTTCTGTGGCTTGAAAACTAGAAGATGGATATCATAGATAGACCAACATCCCAGGATGAGGATCCATAAGTGCAATTCATGCAACTTCTTTATGTTCATAGATGCTGATGTTTGTGGGTGGGTTGCAGAGGTTGTGAAAGGCTTGCGGGACCGAGAGCGGGAGTTGTATGAGGAGAATCAAAAGCTTATGTCAGAGATCCATAAGCATGTGACATGAAGTGAGAAAATGAAGTATGAGTTGGAGGAATTGGAGGCCAAAATTTTTATGCTGGTTAAAGCTTGAGATGTTGTGGTAGTGGTGAAAGGGAAGTTGGAGGATCAGTTATCTCGATATGCTTGGGCGGGGTGGCTTGTGTTGTTCGTGGTATGCAGTAATAGGAATGTCTTTAGTTTTCCATTTGATCATAAAGGCATTGTTTTGAAGACTGGTTGCAGGTTATCGGCTGGATGGGTTTGAATCGAGAGGGGGAATTTGGGAAACAAATCTCAACATCTGGGCAAGAGGGGGAATTTGGGACAGGATCGGATTCAAATAGGATAAGGAATGATCATTTCTTTGTAGTTCCTGGATCACTGAGAAATAATCCGATTCAACAATGATGTCCATGAAGAAGGATTGTGGTTTAGGAAGGAAAATGAAGGTATTTCAAGATGAGGATGTTGATTGGGAAAAGATGTTTGAGATTATTATGGTGAGAGCTCTTGAATGGATTAAGGCAAAACAAGCAGATTTTCCTTATCGTTTGCCTGATGTGCTAGTATTTGTGTAGGAGTGCATAGGTGGTTGTAATTGTAGTGGTTATGCTTATGGCTGTTAAGTCATAAATCATCTGTTTGATGACTTATATGTACTTAGACCGTATTATTATCAATATAATCTCATTTCATCAAAAAAGAAAAAAGGACGATGAGAACTTCTTCCAGTGGCTAAAAACGCATCACCAAGCCAAGGATGGTGAACGTTTAGTCTTTTGTGCACACTAATGTGGTCAATCTGGAAAGCTAGAAATGATAGAATTTTTCATAATGCTACTAGCAACCCTCAAGTTATGGCAACTAGAGCAGGCAGCCTATTCCAAGACTACTAGCTAGCCCAGAAGAAGCAAGAAGTCACGACACAAGACCAGTCGGTATCAACAACAATTTTACTGTAAAAGAAATGGACATAGAATAAAAGATTGCATCTTTAGGAAAAGTAATTGTCCCGTCAAGTTTATATGGATACCAAAAGGTACCAAAACTAATTCACAAGGAACCAAGCATCTGTAGATACCTAAAACTTGATATTATAACAGGTGAGATGGGATGAGTGGGTACTTAGAAGTAGGTGCTCAAGACATATGACGGGTGATATGTCTAGGTTCTCATCTCTAAACTTGACAGGAAAAGGTTCTGTCGCCTTTGCCGACAAATCGAAAGGAAAAGTGCTAGGAATAGGTAATGTTAGTAAGGATCCAACTATTGAACATGCGTTGTTAGTTGAAAATATAAAATTTAATTTGCTTAGCATAAGTGAGCTATGTGATCGTGGATGCAAAGTAATCTTTGAATCAAACAAATGCTCCATAACTAGAAGTTATGGTAATCATACTCTTCTCGTTGGAAAAAGACAAGGAAACTTTATTGTTAGAACAGATACATCGAATTGTGACATAGAAGATTAGGGCATGCAAATCTCCAAAAGAAAGAACTTGTGAGAGGGTTTCCTATGTTGAGATTTGAAAAGGAAAGGGTGTGCCGAGAATGCTAATTTGAGAAGCAATTCAAGAGCTCTTTCAAACCTAAAAAGTGTATTTCTAGCACCAAATCACTGAAATTACTACACCTTGATCTATTTAGACCAATAAAAGTGGTAAGTCTTGGAGGTAAGTGTTATAGTTTTGTCATTGTAGATGCCTTTCACGTTTCACATGGGCTATCTTTCTATCACAAAAGGATCATGCACTTTACGAATTTGAATCCTTGATTAGAAAACTTCAAAATGAAAAAGGCTACAAGCTCACTAAAATTACAAATGACCAAAGAGGTGAATTTGATAACTTTGTCTTTAATCATTTGTGTGATGAACATGACATAGAACATATCTTTTCGGCTCCTCGAACTCCCCAACAAAATGTGGTGGTAGAGAGGAAAAACCGAACCCTACAAGAGATGGCAAGAACCATGCTAAACGAACAAACACTACCTACTTACTTTTGGGAGGAAGTCGTAAACACTGCTAGCTATATCTTAAATCGTGTAACCATTAGAACACAACTTGAGAAAACACCAAATGAACTTTAGCATGATAGAAAACCAAACATAAGCTACTTCAACTTTTTCGGGTCAAAATGCTTCATACTCAACACCAAGGACTCATTAGGTAAGTTCGATGCTAAATCTGATGATGGAGTATTTCTCGAATACTCGACCAAGAGTAAAGCTTATAGGTGTGAACACCCAAATTTGACCCATGAAGATTCTATTGAGATTAGACTCTATACATGTTTGAATCATAAGATTGATGAGTTAGTCTTGGGCTGAAACATGGATGGGGTATAATTTTAATAGAATTTATACGTTATAGTAATTAAGACTTTTATATGCCTAGGATTAATGAGACGATTTAATCGTAGCAAATGTTAAGGACTAAATTGCTAAAATATATTTTATCTCATTAAATTTGGGCTTGTTTATTTAACCCAATTATATTTATTTTTGGGTTGAAGATAAATGTAAGGGTCCAATTTAATAAGGTATGGACTTTTCTTCAGAGTTGCACAGCCCATTAACTCCTCGCTTGCAGACAAATTTAGCTCTGATTTTCGTGGCAAATCAGAGTTAAATCATTCCTTAATAGCAAGAATATTTTTGGTATGATTTTGGCTTAAAATGAGGAATCAAGGTGTAATTAGTCAATTAGGAGATGATTGAGGGGAGTAGTAATCAAGAAAGCAGAGGATTCTGAGCAGTCTAGGGGTTAATTACACGGTAGGATCAATGAGGGAGGAATTAGGGGAGAATCGGGACCAAAAAAGTAAAGAACGGGTGAAACTCGTAGGCGCGGGGCCTGGGCAGTCTTTCACCCATGACCGCCGGGCCTGGCTGTCATCCACAGGATGACCGCCGGCCATGGCGGTCATGCACCCCCAGAAACGTGTTTTCTCCCCGATTTTCGTCCGTAATCTGATTCTACTTGGTTTTGGCCCAGATTTTTGGCCATTACCTTGATCATTAAGTTGGTCCACGCCCCTAGGCTATCCTAGAACACTACAAATAGGACCCCCCTCTCATATTTCAAAGGAGACACATTCTTTTACACAAATACTCTTCATAAAACTTGAGAGCTTGGAGAGACTTTATCTGTCCAGGCTTAAGAAATAGTTTCATAGGTAGTACTCTGGTAGAATTTCATGGGTAGCATCATCCATTGAAGGCAACAAGAGGGGAAAACCAAGAAAAACTCCAAGATTGAGTTAAGGAGTGGGAGGAAAATGTGTGGGAGGCACAACCCAAACTAAAGAGCTAGAGGAGGGCTACAAGAGGTAATCCTAATCCCTTTTTGTCTGACCAATTATTATTGAGATGTTGATATTGGTGATGATGTGATTGTTGTGATTCCATGTCGAGAACTACGTGGGCTTTGAACCCGGTCGCCGGGGTACGTAGGTGGTTTCTAGTGGTGGAAACTCAAGCCCAATCTTCTTCTTCTCCCCTTTCTTTTTAATATGTAGTTATTATGTGTTTTGGTGGTCACACTCGCACACTTGCATAAGACATGCAAAATCCTCTAATTGCACAAAGTTTCGCCCCAACATGGATGGGCGCCTAACACCTTCTCATCCATGACGAATCCCCGGGTCCAGCATCTTTGGTTCGCTATTCAGTTGCCTAAATGGAGTCATATGAAGGGTTTTTCCCAAGTTTTTGTCCCTTAATAAAATTTGGTTGGCGACTCCAAAGATGTTGGATGATGGTTATGAAGAAGGTGTAAAGGAAAGGTGAATAGGCCCAAGTGATTTTGGGTCGGGTATTCACTGCTGGCGACTCCGAGTTTGAGGGTTCAAGAAACTTTGTGCAACTATTGAATCTTGTATGCCTTTTTATGTGTCATTGTAAGTGCTCTGCATTCATGTTAAATGTTGTGAAGCCCTTACCGTAAGAGGGCCAGGGGATCCAAGTCCGCTACAATGCTTTCTTTAAGCGATAGTGGCTTGTGTGAACCGGTTTCTTGCTGCTTATGCAATGATAGGGATTAATGGGCCTTGGGCCTCACGCGATATCTTTTATCACATGTGAGTAGGCCAAACTATTCCTTAGCGGCAGTCTTTTTAGCCCCCAACCAGCTGCATACCCTAAGCATCTCATGTATGATGGATCAATAAGTGTTAAGTGCATTCGTGTGATGTTTATTGTGTTTTATATGTGTATGGCATGCCTTGCTATTTTGAGATTCAATTCTATGCATACATTGGGGTTGGAGAGAAATGAAGAAAGGGAGAAAGAAAGGTACCTCGACAGTCCAAGAAGCGGTTTGCCAAATTAGAGCATCCTGAGAATCTTTATTTTACAGAAATTTGGGTTGGTGCCGGTTGCTTCGAGAATTCGAAAAGTCAGCATCTCCATGCATTACACATAACATCTTGCATAATTTCTAAAAAATAAAACGTGCCGAGTCAAGAGTCTACCCTCACACTCCCTTTCCCTTTACCTAAATCATTTGTTGTCCACACCTTTCCTTGAACCATTCTAAGTATTGAAACTCACCTATTCACCACTGATAGTAAGAAGAAATCATGAGCAATGAGCATACGGACCAACAAGAAACACTAGGGGCATGGGGTCGGGTCCCGTAGATGAACCAATGGGAGATGAATCTCCAATGTATGAAGAGTGGAACCTGGAATAAGAGAAGGTGGTGAAGCTAACATTCCGAGCCTTAATGAATAAGCTGGAGGAGACGATTCTTCGAGGTGTTTTGTTAGGGCAGCCACTGGCTCAAGTAGCCATGAAACAATTCCGTGATGCTATGGGGCAATATGCATTGGTTGAGGATGTGATGAGAGGAATTCAACTCCATAACGTGGCGTTAACCCGGGAAAGTTTGAATGCGAAGAGGAATCTTGCGGACCTCATTGATCAATTTGGGGTAAGCAATTGGGATGATTGGAATGAAACACCAAGATCTGATGAACGCTCGAGATCTCAAGATTGTGCGATGATGGAAAGGGGTGAGGAAGATGGACTAGAAGCTGATGATGAAACATTGGTGATCAGGGTTCAACAAGATGACCCAAAGGAAATTGTCACCGTAGTGTGACGGAGGAAGCTTGTGTATCCAGACAAGATAGAGTGGACAACGGAGAAGGATGTTTGAGGCTACTAAGGGGATAAGGGGAGGTTCTGTTATCATTTAGAGTCCAGTTTGTCTTTCATATTTTAGAATAAAGAGGAATGAGGTGTGTCCTTGTTAACCTCACCTCAAAGAGTCGATACCATGTGTCTGATGTCCCTTTTGTTAACGTCATGAAATGAATGCTTCTTACCTCCTATGAAATTTGGAATCTTAAGTCTTATGAAAATTTGTTGGTTTAGTTTGGGAATCATAAAATGAACTACGGAGACCTGATCCAGTAAGTTCAAGTCCGTCTCCAAGTGTTTTGTGTTAAGTGCCTGGCTCATGAAGTCTCTTCCCCGAAAAAAAAAAGGAGGAAAAAAAAGAGAAAGAAGAGAACTTTCTGGCTTCATGACCAATGTGCCATTTTATGTATCTTTTATTATTTTGTAAGATGTAGAAAGACTGAATATTAAATTTACTGGTACGTAGGTAGCTCAAGGATGAGTCCGGTCTAAACAATTTTGGTTCCCAAGCTAGGTCGATAGAAAGTAATAAGGGTTAACATTGAGTCCAGTTCATTAGGAGTAGTTTGGAGCATTTGAAGAATTCCTACAAGTCACATGCCTTTCATCCCGTTGACCAAGATTAAGCCATCCTTCAGATGTGTCACCATCAAAATCTCGAGTTTTCCACCACCCATCCCGACATTGGATCACATGCCCTTAATAAAAAAGGAAAGGAAAGAGAGGAGAAATAAGTCCGCTAGGTTGAAAACCCGAAAGGGAAGCCTAGGCAAAAGTTAGGACGTGCCCGGTAGGTTGAAAACCCGAAAGGGCGATCTAGGCAAAAGTTAGGGCTAAATGAAGTTCGGAGAAATTTGGGAAGTATGCTCATTGACAATACAAGTTGCTATGAAGGGTGGTTTTTCAAACAAGAAGTGGAAGAACCTAGTGATTTTGCGAAAACCCATTAAATCTATGCTTGAGCTAGCCCAATACCCATGACGCATGACTCGGCCGTTTTCAAGGATTGCATACATGATTGCACTTCATAAATAAGGGAAGAAAAATACACATGCATTAGAAAGTAGAGGACAGGTTCATTAAGAGTACACACATCTAGTGTCTAGGACATGCATACATCACACACACATATCAAGACCGCCTCTTCTTGCCACGGGACTAACGAGTCGGTCGGAGGCGCTCCTGGATAATATCTTCGGAGTAACCTGAAGCATGATCTGAAGTAGGTGGGATCGGCTGAGGAATAGTAGGAGGGACGGCAGGTCCATGGGGCTGAGGGTCTCGAGGTAGTGGCACAGGGCGAGCACATCCGCCTTCCCTCACGCAGGAGGTCAGCTCTCGTATCCGAATAGCCTGAGCCGTCAAGGTCACCTTCGCGCGGGCAAGGAATGTCCAGAGTCGGGAAGCCTCGGCTGCCGGGAGCTGTAATAAAAAAAGTGTCAGCCGAATCATAAAGGCAAGAGAAAACATACATAATGCATGAATGCAAAGGAAGGTACCGAAGTGATGCCGACTGGAAATAGAGGAAAGTTGGAAGGAAGATCCTCGGAAAAGGGAACTCGGCAACTCCTATAAGTGTCATCAAAAGACTCGAAATCAGCCTCACAAACAGGGAGGGTAGGCTGTGATGTGGATGAAGACGCCCCGGTATTCTTCCTCCTCCTCCTAGAAGTAAAACTTTGTTGAGAAGGGCCGAAACTAGCAACTGATCCTTCTGCTCCTGGGGTGGTTAGCGAAGGCATCAGGTGCGTTCTGATGAAGGCCGAATAATCACCGAACTCACCCAGGTCGTCAATGTGCTCATTAAGGCCAACTTCATCAGGGATTTCTTCTCTCTCTAAAACATCCCGCATAGAAAGGGGTGGATATCCTAGTATCCATCTCTCTCCCACGGTCTGCGCACAAACCTCGTCCCCAAGGAACTATACCTTTGTGCCGGGATACCCAATCACGCATCGAGAATGGTCCATGCTAGGAACGATATCATTGCCATCCACCAACCTGTTATGATACGCCTCAAATGGGTCAAGCCAAACCTATCCACGCATGGGCAATAGAGGGAAAGTCAGATATACACACTGGAAGGGAAGAAGGAAAATTGAGAGGAAGTACCTTATTCGATGTGGCCACTTGATCAATGTAGCGGCGAGCCCATTCTCGGTCATGAGCATGAACCCGAGGTCTGCGACCCGGAGAACCCCAACGGAGAGAGACCGGCCAAAACTCCTCGGTAGATGTCAATTTCGGGGTAGACAAGCCGAGATACTCTTGGCCCCATACCTACGCAGGTCACTTGGTTAATGAGAGAAAGAGAGATAGTAGAGCATGGTAACACGATGAAGAAGATGGCGATGTACCTCCCAAATCCAAGCTGAACCATAGAAATATTTGGCCGTGCCCCTAGAAAAGTTGATCATCTCTCGGTAGGCATTTGCGAAGCCCGTCGAAGCCCAATCAACCCATGGCCTATCCAAATGGACAAGTGATACTAGCAAATCGCATCTGACTCGGTCGCTACCCGTGGCGAAAATAGTCCTACACAAGCTCACTAGGATCAAACCCCAGGCCCGTTGTTCCACTATCCCTGCATAATCAGGGGCCAACAAAGAGTCCTGCAGCCACTTGGGAGACACCTCACCATGGCGAGCCCACCTAGGATCAAGGCCTACTAACTACTGGAACCGGTCAATGCCCAACTGCTGATCAAAGGTGATCGGTGCGCCATCAAATACTAGCTCGGTGATGTGAACAAAGTCTGAAGGGAGCATCGTAAACTCCCCCCAAGCCAAATGAAAAGTGTTGGTGGTGTCCCACCACCTCTCACCTAGAGCTGACACCGCTTGTAAATCGACCTTGTCTCCCCGAAAAGTGAGGAAGAAATCCCATAACCCGACCCTCTCGATGATCTCTCGAACATGTCCATTCCTCTCGACATGTTCCCGGATGAGAAGGCGAGCGGCAACTCTGGCATGGCTCCGTTGCCGGTCCTCCTCGACCTGTGTAGATACCCCAGAAGAAGTCAATATTCATGCCCCCTCGGGCTCGGTAAAATCAAACAAAGACCGCATATGTCAAGACATGCATCATGAGAGTAAAATTGCATACTAGCATCGTCATTTTTGATATCTGAGCATAGTTTTATTTACAGATTAAAACGCAAGAAAGTCACAAAATCCGTCCCGAAAAAGTTTGAAATTGACCAAAATTGGGACAAGCCCATTAGTACCCAGTCACCCAACATCAAGAATATGCATTCACAACAACGTAGCAACATCCGAATCACTCGAAATCATTCAAATTCACCAAGAACCCTAAACCCCTAATTGGTGAAACTCCAACCCATGACTTCTTGTGTTTAATCCGTAAATTAGGCATGAAGGAAAGCATTCTAGGCATCTTAGGAGTATTTCTAAACAATCAAACACAACATGCACCGTATAAAATCGAATTCAAGAAGCACATTGGGCATAAACCCGAATTTCAACCAAAACGGAAGTTCGATGAGCTTTGATGAATAAGAATCACTTACTTGGACTTTGTGGAGTTGGGAGGAGATGTGTCTATCAGGAGACTTCAACAATAGGCTCCGATTTTCCTCCGGATTGGATTTTGGGTGGTAATTCTTCATGGAATCTTCTTGTGATTTAAAGGGTCTGAGAGGTGTGGGAGTTGAAGGGAGTGATGAAGAGAGCTTGAAAAGTGTTAAGAAGTATGGAGAAGAAGAGGTTGAGAGGTTTTGGGGTGTTTTTTTTGGGTGCTTTGAATGAAATGAGAGAAGAAAGAGGGAAAAAGGGGGTTTTAAACCCGCAAGAGTGCGGGCGGTCATGTCGAGAAGAGCACCCAGACTTGGTGGTCATCCCAACATGACCACCATCAGCTGGCGGGCTTCTTGACATGACCGCCATGCTCCTTCCTTGACTTCTCCCCCATTTTTATGGACCCCGTGTCCCGGAATGGCCTTTTTCCTAGAATAGAACCCCGGTATGCGTATTTTTGAATCCCAATAACAAACATGTTTGTTTATTTCACCAAGATTTAAGCGTTTTGTTATTCCAAGGGTAATGATATGTTACCCCGCGTGGTCGAACGAACTTCTTATAAACCTGGGAAAAACTTGCCTTCCAAGCTAACACCAAGAACTTTGAGATGAGAAGACCGGATGTGAGTAAGCCCTGAAGAAAATCGGAAACTCGCCTTTTGCATATCTGAGAGAAAACCGAAGGGGAGATATCCCAAGGGACCAAGGCATATTATCCACATACATGTTTGATCTAGACCAGCCGAGACCAAGGGCAGATGCCCCTAAGATAGAAGTAGAGTTGCTAGGGGCAGATGCCCCTAGGGTAGAAGTAGAGTCGATAAGAGTTGATAGGGGCAGATTCCCCAAATGTAGAATTGATAAAGATGTTGGGGGATAGATATCCCAGGGACGATGTCCCGACATAGAGAAGCACCGAGACGATGTAGACGAACCACGGGATGATTCCCGTTAGCTCTTGGGACCAGGAAAATCCCAAGACCCCTGAGATGAGATGAATTCCCCACGGGAGGTAGGTAATATCCCTAGTTAACATAGGTGAGATGATCCTTTGTTAATGACTTTTGGGACCAGGAGAATCCCGAAAGAAACCCTTCAGTAGATGAATTCCCCACGGGAGGTAGACAATATCCCGAGTTAACATAGGTGAGATGATCCTTTGTTAATGACTTTTGGGACCAGGAAAATCCCAAAAGAAACGCCTCAGTAGATGAATTCCCCATGGGAGGTAGACAATATCCCTAGTTAACATAGGTGAGATGATCCTTTGTTAATGACTTTTGGGACCAGGAAAATCCCGAAAGAAACCCATCAGTAGATGAATTCCCCATTGGAGGTAGACAATATCCCTAGTTAACATAGGTGAGATGATCCTTTCTTAATGATTTTTGGGACCAGGAAAATCCCAAAAGAAACCTCGGGATGAGATGACTCTCGAGGTAGAGCAAGTGATGCTCCAACCATTGCTCCACAACACTCACACTCGTTATCCAAATTTGGTTGTTCCTTCCTTGCGTTGCTTCGTCCTTAAAATTTTAAAGACTCACCAACGAGGGGCATCTGTGAACACCCAAATTTGACCCATGAAGATTCTATTGAGATTAGACTCCAGACATGTTTGAATCATAAGATTGATGAGTTAGTCTTCGGTTGAAGCATGGATGGGGTTGAATTTTAATAAAATTTATACGTTATAGTAATTAAGACTTTTATATGCCTAGGATTAATGAAACGATTTAATCGTATGATAAGTTAAAGACTAAATTGCTAAAATGTATTTTATCTCATTAAATTTGGGCTTGTTTATTTAACCCAATTATATTTATTTTTGGGTTGAAGATAAATGTAAGGGTCCAATTTAAAAAGGTATGGACTTTTCTTCAGAGTTGCATAGCCCACTAACACCATGCTTGGAGACAAATTTAGCTCTGATTTTTGTGGCAAATCAGAGTTAAATCATTTCTTAATAGCAAGAATATTTTTGGTATGATTTTGGCTCAAAATGAGGAATCAAGGTATAATTAGTCAATTAGGAGATGATTGAGGGGAGTAGTAATCAAGAAAGCAGAGGATTCTGAGCAGTCTAGGGGTTAATTACGCGGTAGGATCAATCAGAGAGGAATTAGGGGAGAATCGGGACCGAGAAAGGAAAGAACGGGTGAAACGCGTAGGCGCAGGCGGTCATCCCGGGCCTGGGCAGTCATCCATTGGAGGCAGTAAGAGGGGAAAACCAAGAAGAACTCCTAGATTGAGTTGAGGAGTGGGAGGAAATTATGTGGGAGGCACAACCCAAACCAAGGAGCTAGAGGAGGACTACAAAAGGTAATCCTAATTCCTTTTTGTCTGACCAATTATTATTGGGATGTTGATTTTGGTGATGATGTGATTGTTGTGATGCCATGTCGAGAACTACGTGGGCTTTGAACCCGGTCGCTGGGGTACGTAGGTGGTTTCTAGTGGTGGAAACTCAAGCCCAATCTCCTTCTTCTCCCCTTTCTTTTTAATATTCAGTTATTATGTGTTTTGGTGCTCACACTCGCACACTTGCACAAGGCATGCAAAATCCTCTAATTGCACAAAGTTTTGCCCCAACATGGATGGGTGCCTAACACCTTCCCATCCATGTCGAATCCCCGAGTCCAGCATCTTTGGTTCGCTATTCAGTTGCCTAAATGGAGTCACATGGAGGGTTTTTCCCAAGTTTTTGTCCCTTAATAAAATTTGGGTGGCGACTCCAAAGATGTTGGATGACGGTTATGAAGAAGGTGTAAAGGAAAGGTGAATAGGCCCAAGTGATTTTGGGTCGGGTATTCACAATAGGGTTTACAATGAAAGAACCCTTATTGTTGAGGAATCGATGCATGTTGTATTTGATGAACTTGTTCCAGCTAAAGATGATGACAATGTTGAAAATGTGTTTAGTCAGAATCAACGGCCAAGAGATATCACTATCAATGATCCAGAAAATCTAAATGAGGAAGAAAAAGAAAAGGAGTCATCAATTGATGTTACAACCCAAAAAAAGACCGAATCACCAACTGCACTAACTGTGACTCTAGACAATTCATCATTGAAGGTGCCAAAAGGACTCCCAACCAATGACATCATTGAGGACCCAGAGTGATTACACGTGCTTCATTGCATAATCTTAAATCACATCAGGCTTTTCTTTCACAACTTGAGCCTAAAAATGTTGCTGAAGCCATCAACGACGAAAATTGAGTCATGGCTATGCCAGAAGAACTCAATCAATTTGAGAAAACTAATGTTTGGGAATTAGTTCCTAGACCCACAAATTATCCAATTATCGAAACTAAGTGGGTATTTAGGAACAAATTGGATGAGGCTGGGAACGTGACAAGAAACAAAGCAAGACTTGTAGCACAAGGATACAATCAAGACGAAGGAATTGATTTTGATGAAACTTTTGCTCCTGTGGCACATTTAGAGTCTATCTGAATGCTTCTATCATTTGCATCTTTCAAATCTTTCAAACTTTACTAATTGGATGTGAAGAGTGCCTTTCTAAATGGAGCCATTATGAAAGAGGTGTACGTTGAACAATCTCCCGGATTTGACGACAGTGAACACCCAAGACATGTCTACAAACTTAAAAAGTCCCTATATGGTCTCAAGCAAGCTCTAAGGGCATGGTATGACAGGTTAAGTCCATTCTTTCTTTTCCAAAACTTTGTTAGAGGTAAGGTTGATTCTACCCTCTTTGTTAAACACCAAAAGAGTAACTTAATTATTGTGCAAATATTTGTTGATGATATATTTTTTGGTGCAACTAATGATGATCTATGTCAAGATTTTTAGAAGCTAATGTACATTGAATTCGAGATGAGTATGATGGGGGGATTAAACTTTTTCCTCAGATTCCAAATCAAGCAATACCATGATGGCATATTTCATTGGCTAAACCAAGTACACAAAAGAACTTCTCAAGTGGTTTGGCATGTCTGATGCCAAAATCAGTCCAACTCCCATAAGCACTACAACAAAACTTGACAAGGATGAATTTGGGAAGGATGTGGACATTAAGAAATATAGTGGTATGATAAGCCTTCTCTATCTTATTGCCTCTAGACTTGATATCATATTCAGTGTGTGCTTATGTGCACGTTTCCAAGCATGTCCCAAAAAATCCTATCTAAGAGCTATAAAACGTATTTTTAAATACATAAATGGAACATCCTCATTTGGTCTTTGGTACCCCAAGGTTGAATCTTTTAATTTGACTGGATATTCTGATGCTAATTTTTGTTGGTTGCATACTTGATAGGAAAAGTATTGGTAGAACATGTCAATTTTTGGGTCAATCACTAGTTGCTTGGTCTAGCAAGAAACAAAATTCTATTGCTACATCAACTATAGAAGCCGAGTATATAGCTGCAGGATCATTTTGTGCATAAATTTTGTGGATGAAGCAAACCCTAATAGATTTTGGCCTAAACTTCCAAACCGTGCCTATTCTATGTGACAAACCTAGTGCAATAAATCTAATAAAGAATCCTATTCATCACTCAAGAACAAAACAAATAGAAATAAAACATCACTTCATTAGGGATCATGTGCTTAAGAAGAATGTAACACTTTATTTTGTCACAACCGAGAAACAACTTGCAGATATCTTTACAAAACCTTTGAAAGAGGAGCAATTTACAAAGATACAACTAGAACTAGGTATGTGCAATGCTCCTTAAATGGAGAACCCCCAGGTGTGCTTTGCTCCCCGTATGTGCATGCATTCAAAGAATAACATACTCCACCATAGAAAAGCTAAGCTATGATGACCCCTAAAACATGAGCTAGAGTTCTAGTCATTGAGGGTAATAAGTTAGAATGGGGAATCTAAACAGTTTAACATCTTCAGCATCGCTACTCAGTCGGTTAAATGCTCAAGTTTGAATTAGTAATTTGACACGCTTTTGACAGCATGCAAGTTGGAGTAAAATGCAACCTCTATAATTCTCGGATGTTGTGCCTCTTTGTTTGCTAAAGTAACCGTGTCTACCGATTTGTTGGGTTGAATTATATCACTATAAAGAAACCTGCTATTGCCCATTGAGAATTAAACCAGACCTAATCTCCTACTCAAATCCTCTTACCTTATCCGAACCTCCTCACACTCGTAAAACCATGCCATTACTTACTTTTCCACTCTACTAATTAAATTCTTCAGTTACCCATTATGGGAAGTGCTAAGTTACCTCCAAAACCTTCAACCAAAAATATCCAATCCCTCCATCTGCAATCAAAGTCTTCTCAAAGGCCTCCACAATAGAGTTACTAGGCAATCAAAACTCCCCGCCATCAACTCTCTCTAACAGACCTCAAAATACTTTTCCCAAACCACCAAAGAAACGAAAACACTCTTCTACTAAAATGGAATCTCCTCCACAAAATCCACCTGAGCGTATTCCTTACCATAAAGCAGCAAAAGCTCTAGAAAATATTCCTACCACAGCCGACCGGTTTATGCTCCAATATCGTGTTTCTCCACATATCACTGATCCTGTGGAGAAGACAACTCCCCTTGCCCAGAAATGAAAAGCCCACATTGATAACTTTATGTCCGAATTAGAGTTAGAAGCTCAAAATGGACCCATTGAACCTCCACAGCCTACACTTCAGCCCTCTTAAACTCCATCCACTACTTCAATTCTATTTGAAGTCCCACCGACTCTACTCTTGGAGAACAAGTTGAAGATTCCAAAAGCTCCTCAGAGAAGACTCTATCAGATGATGACATCCCTCTTGCTAAAAAATATCCAGCCAAGAAAATAAAAACCACCCCTGCCCCACAAAAGAAGTCCTCCTCCAAAACTGAAAAAATTATGACAATTGATATGCCCAAACGGACTCTCCGTGAAAGCACCACTACACAACGTCTGTAAGGACCTCCATATATAAAGGGAACGAAAAAGATGATCCATGAGGTACATGATTCTGATGAAGACAACGATGATGATTAGGATATGTTCACTCTAGATATCACCCTTGCAGGCGCGTCAGGAGAGACTCCTTCACTTCCTGATAAGGATCCTCTAGATGACAACCCTAGCGAGCCTAAGGAAGTAAACGAGGTAGAGGCCTCTATTCGACATGTCAGTAAATCAGGAAAGGTATCTAGGCCCGAAAAAGAGCAGGTCAAGTTATTGAGGATGTCAAGGGCGCAACTGGTACTGTGGGACGCCATTTCAAGTTTGTCAAACCCTATACTGTGCACTTTGATGATCTGACTAGGTTGGGTGTAGAAGAGATTGTGGAACATGCTCAACTTACCTTGGTTTCCACTCTCTAGGTACAAGCTTACGAATCTCTTGTTCAAGATTTCCACTCAAACATGATACCCGACCATGATGAAAATGGACATACTATTGGTATACATAGTTCTATTTGTGGAAAGTCTGTCTTTGTTGATGCCAAATTGATTCAAAAATTGCTGCAATTTTAGAAAGGGTCAGTTAGAAACTACAATACCGGATTTGGCAATCCAATTCCTATCCTGAATACTCCCAGTGTATCAGATCAGAGAAAAATGCTCTTTGGTCAATCCAATAAGAAAGGGGAGCATCAGGATTTATCTGTTGAGCACCAAATTCTTCTCTATTTCATCACCCGTGTCTTGACTGCACGCCATGGACATCAAACTAGGTTCAAGACCTATGATATGTAGTTACTGGGGGTGTTTGTTGAAAAATAGCCCCGTAGTCTACAACTTCACTATCTTCAATCACTTGCTGTACACTTTTGCTCGCCCGTATGAGAACCAAATCACCCTGATTGCCCAATGTTATGAGGTCATTCCCACCAATGTGCACCACCCTATTCATGGTGATTCAATTTACACGGAAAACTTACCAAATACATATCTGAAGGAACAAGTTCGATGTCTTTTATGTCACTCAACCAAGCACTTCGAAGGATGCTCGCATTGAGGCCCACACTGAGGAGATGAAGGATGTGAAAGAGGAACTACTTGATTTCAAGAGCATGATAAACAAGCTTATGGAAATGGAAAAAGCGCAGCTCGACTTGTTGATTGCTGATTTTGGAGGGTTTACTGATCATTTTGAGTCCTCGGATTCCTCATCTGGCACAAAATCTGATGATATCTGACCTCTGATCCTGCCATCTAGTTTTGATGCTCAATTAGGTTCATGCATATGTTTTTATTTCTGCATTTTTATCTGTCTTTTGACTCTGCAGTTGGTTCTGGCATCTTCGTTGTCAATATGTTGCTCTGTTGATGTTGTTTGGTTCCTGTTCGTACTTTCAGTTCTTGTTTTTTTTTTTTGATACAACGATCAACCCAAACCCCACTAAACCCATCCTAAATCCCACTACACAACCCGCTGTCCACAGTTTGAACCAGAGACCTCAACCCACCAAGCCTTAAGGCTAGGGGAAATGCCATCACAACCAAGTGGTAGCTCCACTTGTTGCTCCACTTTCAGTTCTTGTTGCTCCACCCTTTTTGTGCTTTTTGTGATGCCAAAAGGGAGAAAATTTTTGAAAATATGTGGATCTTTTGTTTGTCGACATCTTTTATTTAAATATCATGTAGCTTCAAATATGTGTTTGAAATTGCTTTCCGGTATGATTCTATCTCATATATTTTATACTCCCATGATATAAATTGCACTTTTATGCTCTAATCATTTGAAGAATGAATAATTGGAAAAATGTTTTATCTAGGAGGAGCAAGTGTTGAGGGGGAGCCTAAACCACACCTTTAGCTCCACATCCGGTTAAGGTTTGTCATCATAAAAAAGGGAGAATGTAAATCTGATTATGATTACCATATTATTTAAGATTAATTAAATATATTTATCCTAACTAAATCCTAATTAAATGATCATATTAAATATTACCGTAACATCTTAACCATGTTTTAATTATACAAACCTTATTGTATTATCTTTTAAGCTAACAAACCTTTCAGCTTGCCCACTTGTGATTTACCCGTGAGTCAATTCCTTGAATGATGGAGTAAGTGGGATCGGAAGATATAGTTAGTGCACTTTCACCAAAATCCTCCATGTTACTTAGGTGTGTTTGATCTCTATATTATTACTCAATTAACCTAATACTCTATCTTTTTTGGTTTCCGGTACACATGCATAAAAGGTAGCTCAACGGATCAAAGACAAAACCATTCAAAATTCTAGTCCAACCTAGGACTTGGCTAAACATGTGCAGAACCGATGAATGGTATCTCTCAGGCCAGAACTTGAAAGCAACTATAGGATGTTCTGAACGTTGACAATCTGGCGGCCTTCAAAACAAAACAGTTGTTCTTGAAAGAGATGTGCAATCGTTGGCCTTTTTTAAAAGCTTCATTTCCTTCTGCCTCTATAAAAGGAAGACTGAAGCAAGAACACAGACAGAGCTGCCAAACAGAAAATTTGAATTTAAGCAAAAGACTAGTGACATCTTGCAGTTCTCAATTAAGCAAAAAGTGAGAGAATATTTCTTTGTGTGAAAAGTGTGAATACCTTTCTGAAGCAATCCTTGAAAAGCAAAGTGTGTGTGTTGAGTGATACCTTTAACCTAGAATTATTATTCTGAGTGCAATAAGTAAGCAAAGCTCGGGTAAGCTTTGTGGTGAGGTTTTGAGTTCAAGTTCTAGCATAAGAAAAAAACTTATATTTAAGGTTTTTGGTTGAACCTGTTAAAAGCCAATCTAGTGTGAGTTAGAAATCTCAAGGTGGACTCTCTGAGTAATGGACTTGTTGGATATTAAACTAAGCTAGTTTTATTGGGTGTAAGATTATTTACATTATTGTGTTTTAAAAGTCCAAGTCCGGTTCGGTTTAGGAGTCAATCTTGTCCGTTAAGTCAGAGTCCCTATAAATAGCTATGTTAGGGTTTTATTATTATGTGTAGCAAATCAAGAGTTGTGAGTGTAGCTACTGTGAGGGGCACCGAGGTGTCGCCTATTTTATCAAATAATAAAAGAGTTGTTTGTGTTGAGGGAATTTTATAAATTTCTACAACTGGTAGTTGTTTGTGTTTGAGGGAATTTTTATATTCTACAATTGGTAGCGGAGCCTCTAAAGATCCAGTAGAGAAGGTCAACGCTGCGCAAAAGATTGTTTGTGGTGTGAAGAAAAAAATTGGTTCGTTGCGAAACAAAAAATAAAAATTTTGTTGTGTAAAAAAACAAAGAGGTGCTCGCGAGAAGCTGCAAGCAAAATAAACAAGTGTTTTGGAGAGGAAAAAAAAGTGGTAGCAAGAAGAAAAAAATGATGGTGTTGTTGAAAAAAGGGTCGTTCATCGGAATCTGCGATCAAGAAGAAACAAAATTTGTGTGCAGATCAATTGCATTGATTTGTTGAGGAAGAGAAAAAAACAAATGGCAAAAGAAATTGTTGGGGAGAAAAATTGTGTGTGTCGTGTGAAACAATTGTTGTAAAGTTTTGGTTCTCTCTGTTGCTACGGTGTGGAGTTGCGATCAGTTGAAGAAGTATTTGTTTTTGCTAATACAAGACAAAAACAAAAACAAGTGGTGCTACAAGACGAAACGAGAAGCAAAATCGACAGCTGGTGTGGCTTTATTTTCTCCTTGCAATTTTTCATTGGTGGCAAAAGAAAAAAAAAAGGTTGATTAGCTTTTCTTGGGCATCAGTGCGTGTGTCCCGAGAAAGAGAGGAATTGTGGCTTGGGACGTAGAAAAAAGTTGGGTGAGGTAAGTAAAATTAACTTTGGTTTCCATATCAAATTCTTATTTCTAGTATGGAGAAATTAAAGTATAAGAGATTAAATTTTGGAGGTTATAATGCATGGTTTACTCAAGTTCAAAAGTATATGGAAGTTTGCAATGTGTGGGATTTGGTTGCGAACGAAAGTACATTATTCATGTTGTCAATGGAAGTTTATAAAGCTAAGGATGAAAAGTTTGTGGAAATATTACTTCATACTACACCTTGCTGGTGTCATGATTTCGTGCTTGAAAAATCTCTTCTTCCGAGTGAATATTTCCTCAAGCTCAAACATGCTTTTAAGAAAGTCAAAGTTCTGTCTGGATCAAATTGGCCTCATAATGCTCCGATAGAATGTTGGCAATATTGGCTGAAGAACGATCAGTATGCGGAAAATGAGTTGAAGTATTTTGACAAAGAAGTCTCAAGACAGTCAAAGATTGATATTGAAATTCTCAACTTGTGGGATACTAGTGCAAATGCTAAATTTAAAGGTGAGTTCCATAGACTCTCAAGAATTTGCGTAGAACAAATTGATTTGGCAGATTGTTGCAAGGAAGACAAGTTTGCAGGTGAAGTTAGAGGAATGGGAAGAATTGAGTTGGAAAATTCGTCACTACCAGATCACGGTCAAGTTTCTAAGTTTCATGGTGAATTGTATAGGTTCGCAAGAATCAAGGTAGAAGAATTATTTTCTCAAGAGGAGGAAAAAGAAGAGTTAGTGGTTCAAGAAAATAATTTTTATTTCCAGGAAGACAATGAAGGCGAACAATTAGAAGCTGAACAAGTGGAGGAGAAGAAAGATGTGATAATTGTTGAGCAAGAAGAGGAGAGAAAGCCAAAAGAGATTTAAGGGAAGGAAGTTGATGAAATTGATTTCATCTGTAGTCAGAAAATTGATTTTATTGGTGTTGATCAATTTTTCTCAACCAAGGATGTGAATAATGGTTTTATATGCAATTTTGTTAAGAGTGTTCTTGAAAGCAACAAAGAACGGGAGACAGTCCAAGATGTCATTGACAAGCAAGATGAAGCTTGGAAGATGCACGTGATGTATATCATGCAATTTGGAAAAGATGTGAAGCTGAAGGTTTGGTTCGACTCAAGGAAGATGTTATTGTTCGAAGCGAAGTTCGAGTTAGTCACTGCAAAAACAATGGCGCTGAAGACACTTACGATTGATGGAATTGGTTAGAGTCATGTTTGTATTGCAAGCTTAGTTTAAGGGAGACATTGTTGGATATTAAACTAAGCTAGTTTTATTGGGTCTAGGATTATTTACTTTATTGTGTTTTAAAAGTTCAAGTCCTGTTCGGTTTCGGAGTTAGTCTTGTCCGTTAAGTCTTGTCCGTTAAGTCAGAGTCCCTATAAATAGCTATGTTAGGATTTTATTATTATGTGTCGCAAATCAAGAGTTGTGAGTGTAGCTACCGTGAGGGGCACCGAGGTGTCGTCTATTTTATCAAATAGTAAAAGAGTTGTTTGTGTTGAGGGAATTTTATAAATTTCTACAATTGGTAGTTGTTTGTGTTGAGGGAATTTTATAAATTTCGACACGACGTACTCCTGTGTGGGAAAACATTCTAAATCGTGTTAATCTTTCCTCCTTTAACCTTTCTTATTAGCAAGTTAAACCAGTAATTAGTGAGTCTACACCATTCTGTCATCAAGAACGCCAAATTAGGTGTTAATCGAAAAAGACAAATTCACACCTCTAGATCAAAGTGATTGCCAATTGAGAGGCCAAAAGGGGGTATTAAGCTTTTATTTGGAGAGAATGTTTGATCAGGTGGTAACACGGGCAGTTTGGTGGTACAAGCTTCGACATCCAGCTTTTCCATTGGGTATTGGGGCTGTTTTGGCCACCCCAACATCACTCCAGGAATGGGGTACCCAAAAACCAGTCGTCATTCATTTCACAGGCTAATGTACAAGGCTAACTGTTAGCCACAATTGGAGTCCTAGCTAGTTGTTAGTTTCCCAGGATACCTATCATACAGGTTTTATCCCATATACTTGTATATATGACAGTTTATCAATAAAATCATTCGATTGGCATAAAAAAAAAAACTTTTATTTTAAGTTCCCCTCTTGATCAGGAATTGGATTCCTATGGAAGTTATGGTGATTTAAACTCAACTCGCGGCCTATTGGGTTTGGTTATTTCGGAATGGTTCAGATAATCCGTGGACAAATATGCCACCTCAGCAAATGCTCGGGTAAAACTGATTAAAATAGGAACCAAATTAATCACAATTATTACATACATATATTCAAATTATGAAAATTATAAAATGAATGCATTTAAGCTGATCACAGAAGAAAAGGATTGATCTCTTTCACAATTTGTTTATGTAATTTTTAAATATATCAATTTTTACGGTGTTGCTCGTCAATGATTCTATGTTGAAGGATTGGTAGTGCTAACAATGGTTACACGGCATTGGAGAGAGGTGGGAAGAGACAGGGATAGCGATGTTGATCAGTAATTGATCAAACGAGTAAACAAGGGAAATAATTGGGAAGGGATGCCAGTTAAGAATATTTAGTGATCCTGAATTGTGGTAGTGATATACAGCATATGAAGAAGTTATTCTATTGGGCTATATGATTAGTATGTGATATTGCGAAGTGTAAGTAGACCCTGGATTGTTATGGTTATTAACTTGTCTCACCCTCAACTGGCCCAAGGTAAAGTGTGCATAGGCAAAAAAAAAAAAAAAAAACACTTAAAAATGTAATAATAAGTTAGCGTTAGCAGCTATGGCGAGAACGGTGATCGACTAGATACTCCCAAGTGATTATGGTTGACATATTAATGTACATGCATGGTTCATAGCATCAAATGTTAGTCTGTCATCACCAAAAAAGACATGAATATAATATTAGTCTGTACATATTGAATTTGAAGTACATACTCAGATTAAATATGTCCTTCAGTTATGCCGGGAAACCATAGGTAAATATACAACTTTTTTATAGGGGTAGCAAGTAGCAACGAGGAAGATATGATTCTCCACATAAATATACATATAGTCTTGTACATCAACAGTCATCGAGTAAGACACTTCATCAACTCAACTGATGATTGCCGCCGGTAGCCAGACTGATTAGCTAGTCAGTAACTCTCTGCTGGATCTTTGCTCGTGTACATCTGAAATTAGTACGGCAATTATAAAGGTTTATTTCTCTCTAACATGGTTGTAGCATGTTCGGAACTGAATAAATTAATGATTAGTCTACTCTCCTCCTAAATGATCATCGTTTTTATGTGTTCATCACAGAAAGAGAACCTGAAAGTAAATAAAAAAGAAAAGGTTTGATATAGTCTGCAAAGGATGATGACTCGTCGACTTGGGTTTAATTATATGTGATATTTATCGTTGTCTTTGACAAATAAAGCAACTTAGGGGAATATGATGCAAAAAGCATAGAAACATTCAGAGACAGAAAGTGGTAGGCAATAGTATGTTGCAATGGGTGCCTGCATTATGACAAGTAATAGCACCCATGTGGTGTGGGTAGCCATGTACAAATTGCTTCCCCATATATAATCGCCAATAACATCCACCTTTACCTACTAGCAAACATGGGTTTCTATCCCCCATGATAACTATTATAATCCACTCACATTGCACTTCCTACTCGCATTCCAGACGTGCCCTACCCATGTGATGGTCCCTTCCCCCCCAAACCCCCCCCCCACCCCTTCTTTCTGTTCGTAACATCTTTGTCTTCCCTTCACCATATTCCTTGTTTTCCCGTCATTCACACATAAGCTGGGACTTATATAAGATAAACTACTTTTATCACCACTATCTTTTTTGTTCTTCATCTTTTTATCAAGCTCTTCCCATATCCCATCATTCATCATCTATGCTAGACGGTTTCGAAAGACAATTTAGGTGTGCGGTGATTAATTTAGTGCTGGGGGATGTATGAAGACAGTATTTATAATTAATAATACAGATGGTATCAAATTATACATAGGTAATCATGTCCTTTAAAGAAAAAAGAAAAGGTCAGCACATGGGGACTTGCCTTGTTGGTACTATAAATGGCACCTGGACCTGGCAGGCGATTAATTTATACACTTCACTTAATTCATGGCCGCCACAGCCTGGTGCTTCTTGTATTACATAATTCATAACCATGAGAGTTGACAAGTTGGAAAAATTGGATCTAAAAATGGTAAGGGAATATATGTCTTTTAAAGGAAGGAAGGGTAGAGAATTGCATCCATATATGTGGATCTACGTGCAGCTCTTTCTCCAGTCTCCTCCTCTCCCCTGAGTTTGTGTGTGCAATAACCGCCTGAGCTAATTAAGATGGTGGCATAAAATCCTACAAAACATGTGCTGCAGAAACAAAGTCAAACACATAAAACTTGTTGTACAATTTTGTCGTTGTTATGTTATGTATATACGTATATATCTTGATCCATAATCATAATTACCGGTTTACCATCATCAAGTGGGTTTACCTCCAGTAACGTTTAGACTTTCAAATAAAAAAAGAAAAAAGTTTAGATTGAAGCTATTTACAATTTCCTTTTTTTTTTTTTAAGAAACCACCCCAATTTCATTTATGAAATGATCATTTCGGAGTTTACAATGGGATCGATGGAAAAGGGAACCTCTTCTTTCCAAACTTGACCCTGTAAATCAACTAGACTCAGGTGCGCTAGAGAGTGCACAACTTTAGTATAATCTCGACATCCAAAATTTAAACTAAAAGGTGTAAAAGAAAGAGATAGGGTAGCTAAGTCTTGCAGGAAAGCACCTTCACCAAATCCCGAGTTCGAATCCCTAGTGCTGCAGCATGGTAAAGGATTTAATCGGGTGGAGGGAGTGATGTAACAATACCTGAATATGGTGGGTCCCTCGGAGAGAGGGCCTTCACAAAAAAAGGCACCTTTTTTGTGAAGGCCCTCTCTCTGAGGGACCCACCAAACCCAGGTATTGTTACATCACTCCCTCCACCCGATTAAATCCTTTACCATGCTGCAGCATTAGGGATTCGAACTCGGGACGTGATGCTTTTTATCCCCCACAAGGAGAGCACCTTCACCATAACGTGTCCCAATTTATTAATATAGACTATAAGTTAAATATAAAATGACCAAATTGCCCTTATCATTTTCGGGACACAAAAAATCATCAACTAAAACACCGTATCCCAAATTATCCATTAACTTAATTATATCATGTGAAGTGACCAAAATACCCTTCTGCCCCGGAATACGATAAAAATCAAGATAATCATTAATTATGCAATATATAGACAATACATTATATCAAAATAGAGTATGCAGCGGAAGACAAATACATATGACAACACGTATGCAATGAACCCTATGGATCCGACCCGAGGAGGAAAGCACTACCACCTGCTGATATACTCTTTTGATCATCGATCAACTAACCTGTGTAAAGACTGTGAGGGGGTGAGACCAACCACTGTCTCACCGCAAACAAATAAACCATAGTATGTAACTACAAATCAACCACAAATACACCGGCATTAAGCAATAGCAATCACAGTGCACAAACAAGTCACAATACACAACACAAGTCATTATCAGACTTCAAACCATCACTTATCATTACTTATATTATTATCGTTGTTATTAGGTTTAAATATTTTATTAGGGCTCTCTACTGTGTGCGTCGAGCTCGGTCCCGTCTCATGAGACAACCAGGGCATAAGCCCAATATAATCAGGGCAAGGCCCAATACAATCAGTGAGAGAGAGATAGACAGAGAGAAAGAGGGAAGTAGAAAGGGGGAGATAGAAAGAGGGAGGGAGAACCGGTCATCACAGACCCATATGCTAAACCGTATATACCATGCTATCCCGCAAGCAATCCCGAGGGGTATCACTTCCCGCTCGAACCAACCGGTCAACAACCCCATAGTAGTATATTTTTATTGTACATTATTCTCAGTTATACTTAATGAGTTATATGTGCCATACATTATGATTGTCCAGGATTGTGTGGATTTAACATTTTATTTTGCAGTCCGGGCCTCCAGCCACAAAGCATGCTCAACTTGCATATCATGTCACACTGGCACTCAATACTCAACATCACGCATACCGCATCAAGGACATCATCATTAAGATACAAAGTGCAAGTGAGATCATCAGCACAACAGGCATACAAGCATACAACATTCAAAGCCAAACAAGAGTTTCAACTTCATATACCATGTCTATTAACCGAGTATTGTAGGCAGTAATGCATACAAAGGTTTATATGTCCTCACCTGGGCCATATCATTTGTCTCGGAACCAAAGCCTCGTTCCGCCTCGGCATTCCTATATTTATAACAAATACGACCATATAAGGTCCATATAAAACATGATGAATGCATGTCTATGCCGTGACTTAATAACATACCATATTTACTCCTTAAGCCTGATTAAAACAAATCATGGGTCTAAGCCCGTCCCAACTTATAATCTTAGCCCAAGACTAAAAATACGCTTAAATTTAGTCATAAGGTTTTATCTTCCATTGGGCCTAAAGCCCATCTTAAAATAATTACCATTTATTGGGCCTAAGGCCCATTCCATATCCATAAATCAATTAAAGAAGATAAAGAGTCTGGCCCGACTCCGTCATGAAAATCATATCACCTAGTAAACCCGAGCCCAGCCTTTCCGGCCTAACGGTTCTACCTGCGTCGGTGAAATTCCGGCCACGCGTCCCTCAACGTGTCACACTTGGTTTCCACTAAGTCCATTTCTTTTCAATACATTAATTAATTCCATTACAATGTATGACATGCTCGGAAATAGGAACATACGACATCGTCCAAAAATTACCGATCAAATACGGGTTCTCGATGCTCGCCGGAGCAGTAACCCGTCCTGCCGGATTCCGACCAAGCTTCGCCGGAAAGTTCCATAACAGCCCATATATGCCCCTTAAACAAGCTGCCGACCAAAAAACAACATCGACCGAACATGCAACTCAATTATCCAAATTTCCAAAGCAATTAAATAAATTCACAACTCAAGGACATCGGTAAAGCTTACTGAAGAAGAACAATCCCTCAATGTTCCGTTAGATCCGGACCAATGTGTTGGTCCTCGCCTCAGAACCGGCAGGCCCGAACACAGCCCCCTGTCCAGGTGGAACCCGCACCAGCAAGGCCGAAGTCCCGTCGCCATCCACCACGAACTCGCCGCCGGCCGCCGACCCGCAACAGCACAACCCGGCGCCACCAGCAACTCCACCAGCAGCCCCGGTCAACGTAGCCACCAACCAAAACAATAGCAAGACCACCAGCCACCTCGCGTCCACCCGCCATCATCCGTAAAACGGAACCCAGTTCGGGTTAATTCCAACAAACAACAACCAAACGACAACCCAGATCGGGTTAGAAAAGAAAAGATAAACAAAGAGAAGAGAGAGGGGAGTCGGCTTACCCGACTAATGGAGGCGACAACCTTGTCTCGTCGGCGGCGGCTTCGAGGTGAATAGAGCGGCGGCGCAAGGAGAGGAGGAAGACAGAGAACGGCGACTCACCCCGTGGGAGGCAACGGCGACGCAGGCTCGGGCCTTGTCCATGAACCTCCGATTGTCTTCGTCGGTGTGCCTCGATTCCTCCGCCCCTAAATCCTTCTCTAGCCCTGGCTCCCTGGATCAAGAGAAGAAAACATCATGGCGGCGGCGTGGAGTTGGGTCGACGACGGCATAAAGAATAAAGAAAAAAAAAAAGAAGAGAGAAATCGGTGCAATGGTTTGAGTGGAAAGGTGGAGGTTGAGGCAAGGGAAACCATGGGGAGTGAGAGGGAGTGGCCAGCCGAACTCGGAAGAGAAAAGAGTGGAAGGGAGAGAAGAAAATATGATTTTATACCTAGGATAATTCTGGGGTTCGGCCAGGCATAAAACGGCGTCGTTTCGACCTTTTAACTCCCCAAGTCAACACGCCCGTCCAGCTTGGTCAAAACGCGGCTATTCTTGAGTTTAATGTTCTGGATTTTCCAAAACTACCTTAACATATGTGTTTTACATCCAAACACAAATAAAATCCAAATAAAAACCCGATTTATGATTAATACCAACTTAGGCGCATTATTTCCAAGGAAAATTAAATAATTTCCTTGACCAAAAATCTGAAAGTTTCTCAAGGCTAGAATTGGAAATAAAATTTTAAAAATTTTGAAAATCCCTAGAAAATAAATACCAAAAATTCGGGGCGTTTCAAAATAGGTCGAAAAGAAAACCAAAACAAGGAGAAGTCATACATATAGGTCTAGGACATGCATACATCATCAGAAAATACCATAAAAAAATCACAGAATGCGCCTTTTCTTCTTCTGACCTTGACGACTTTGGGGTACCTTCCTAAATAGTAGCCTCGAAATCGCCTATCGTGTGATCCGCAGGCTGAGAATCTGACTATGGGGCATTGGGGGGCATTGGCTGCCTATGGAGACGAGGATCCCGAGATACACATGTGGGTTGTACACACTGGTCCTTGGTCCTGCAAGAAGCTATCTCTCATAGACGAACAGCCTGAGCCGCTAGAGTCGCCTTAGCCCGACCAAGGTCCCTCAAAAGACGAGACGCCTTGGAAGCCGGGACCTGTCATGAGCAAAAACATGATGAGATCATTAGAATGGAGAAGACGCGATTTTAAGGAATTTTTCCTGAGTGATGCCGGAGAAGAATGCAGGAAATCCGTCAGGAAAGTCCTTAGAAAGGGGAAAGTCTCGGAGCCGATACTCGTCGTCGTAAGCCCAGTAAGACTCCTCAAATAGTGGGAGGACCGAACCCGATGAGGAGGATGACACCCCGGCTCTCCTCCTCGAACTCGAGCTCCGTCGAGGTGGACCAATGCTAATAACTGACTCTCTGCCGGAAGGGCCGAGTAGTGAAGGCATCAGAAATGTAACGATAAAAAAGGGGTAGTCGCCATCCGCAGTTAACTACTCGAGATGCCAACCTATACAGTCTGACTCGGGGACAACGCACCTATCCTTTATAGTCTGCATGAAAATCGACAGGAAAGAGGGGACTCGAGGCTCGCGATGGATCTGTAAGCAGACACGCTCACCCAGATACCAGCTGTACATACCCTGATACCGAATCAAGTAGTGACAGCAGTCCGTCACAAAGGCTGGGGATCCAACACCCTCGAGTCTGTGATGTAGATCAACCATTGCAGTGAGCCGGATCTGAAAAGTGAAGACATATAAGAGAAATGATGGGATTTAGAAAATGGAGGAAACACGGAATATGAAAGGTAGCTACCTCTTTTGATGAAGTGATCTGCTCAAGGAAATGGCGAGCACGGATGCGATCATGGGCATGCAATCTACCTTGGTAGAACTGAGAAACCCATCGGAGGACTACCGACCACTCATCAGGAATCTGCACTCGTTCCGGGCCAGATAACTGAAGGTACTCCATGCCCCACACCTGCGGAGATAAAACAGTTAGAAATTGAATGAATCCAAAGGAAGTGAAAAAGAAGAAGAAGCATGGGGTATACCTCCCAAATCCAGGCCTAGCCTAGAAAGTGATCGGTGATGCGTCGGGAGGAGTTGCTCATCTCTAGTATGCGCGTCCAAGACCGGCTGAGGCCCAATCGATCAGCGGACCTTTCAAATCCACTAGAGAATCTAGCAGATCAGTCCGAATCCGATTGCTACCTGACACAAAAATGGTCCTATTAAGGCTCACTAAGATCAAGCCTCGAGCCCGCTGCTCAACCATGCCTGGATAAGTCCGTGACAGTAGCTGGTCCAGCAACCATAATGGAGAAACCTTGCCGATACGATCCTTAATCCACTTCGGCGCAATACCTAGCAGCACCTCGAAACGGTATATGTTGAGATCCTGATCAAGAGTCACCGGTGTGCCAAGGAACAGTAACTCAGTGATGTGAGAGTAGCGGGAAGGGGTCATCATCATCTCCCCACACTATAGATGGAAGGTGTTAGTGGTGTCCCACCATCTCTCCCTGAGTTCCGAGACGGCCTACAAATCAACCCTGTCGCCCTGGAATATCCGGAAGAAATCCAGAGTCCGACCCGCACAATGATCTCCTATAACTCCGCATCGCCCATCACATGCTCTAAGATCGTGGACCGAGCCTTGGCCTCACTGTGGTTCAGGCTCCTACCCTCAACCTGTGAAGATACCGCTAGAAACATTTATACTCACTCCAAACTGGGCCGAACCAAGTCAAACCAACTTCACATTCATATGGACATGCAAAATGGGGATAGAATTGCACGAAAAAATCATACATTTCAGTATCATAACGGCATTTTATTTGTAGATCAAAACGCAAGAAAATCCCAAAAATCGTCCCGGTGAAATTCAAAATTGGCCAAAATTGATACAAACCCATCAACACCCATGCATTGTATAATGCATTTGTGCAATCCAACCATCAAAACAGCAACCCAATCATCCAAATTATCAATTTTCGCCATGAAACCAAAACCCCCAATTAGTCATTTCATCAGTTCAACAATTCTTGTATTTAATCTAGAAAATATTCTTAGGGGAAAGCATAATAGACTTTCTAGGAGTATTTCTCAACAATCAAACACAACAAACATTGCACAAATTCGGATTTATGGAGAAATTGGGCAAAAACCTATAAATGAATTGAAATCGCAATTTAAGTAGTTTTAGTTGATGGGAATCACTTGCTTGTATTATGGGAAGCTTAGAGGAGATGTGTCTATCAAGGGTTTTGAGCAACAAAGACGGATTCTCCACCGGAATCATTTTTGGGCGATACCTCCTCAAGGTGTTCTCCCTTGATTTGTGAATATTGAAGATATGGCCATGGAGATGATTTAGAATAGCTTGGGGATGTATTGCGAGTCGAATGAACGAATTTGAGAGAAAATTGAGTGAGTTTTGAGTGCTTTGGGATGAAACAAGGAAAAAAGGGGGTTTTTAAGGGTTTTAAAATCGATCTGGAAGTTGGTGGACATGTCGAGAAGACCACGGAGCCTCAACGGTCATCTCAACATGACTGCTAGCCTCAACGGGCTTCTAGACATGACCACCGGCTCCCCATTGTTGATTTTGTTCTTCGTTTTGCAGGCCCTGTGCCCCGGAGAGATCTTTTGAGGGAGAAAATTAGTGCATGCATATTTTTAGGGTCCACAATGATGAAATACTATGACTGGTTGATAGAAATAGGTGTGTGGGGCCCACCAAGCTCGGAAATTTTAACAAAAAATAAAAGGGGCATGCTACCCCACATTTTGAATGATATTTTTTCGGGGCATGCTACCCCTTAGTTTGATTTAATTACAAGAAAAGGGCACTGCGGGCCCAAACCATGATGTGATTTTCAGGGACATGCTACCCAATTGCGTGATTTGATGTCTCAGGGCATGCTACCCCGTGCTTTGAAGCATGTCAGGGCATGCTACCCCATGAGTCGAGTCAATTTTTGGGGTATGCTACCCCGCTGTTTGATCCTAGGGGTATGTAATGTCCCACATTTGCTAATGGCTGATGTTTGATGACAAGGCATGCGGTGCCTTCGAAGAATTGAGATGACGTCCCGGTGATCCCTTTCCCAGTTGAAACCAACTAGATTCTCCTAGAGAAGGATGTCAAAATCCCGAGATTCCCCAAGGGAGGAAAAATCCTGAGTCGTGTCACAAATTCTCCAAGGGGGGATGATAAAATCCCAAGTCGTGTCACAAAGTCCTTGAACAAAGTCCCCAAAGGAGGATGATAAAATCCCGAGTTGTGTCACAAATTGCCCAAGGGAGGATGATAAAATCCCAAGATTCCCCAAGGGACGATAAAATTCCGAGTCGTCACAAATTCCCCAAGGGAGGATGATAAAATCCCAACATTCCCCAAGGGAGGATGATAAAATCCCGAGTCGTGTCACAAATTCCCCAATGGACGATGATAAAATCCCGAGTCAGGTCAAATTTCCCAAGGAAGGGTGATAAAATCCCGAGTCATGTCACAAATTCCCCAAGGGAGGATGATAAAATCCCGAGTCGTGTCACAAATTCCCTAAAGGAGGATGATAAAATCCCGAGTCGAGTAAAATTCCCCAAGAGAGGATGATAAAATCCCGAGTTGAGTCTAGATTCCCCAAGGGAGGATGATAAAATCCCTAGTCGGGTCACAAATTCCCCAAGGGAGGATGATAGAATCCCGAGTCAAGTCAAAAATTCCCCAAGGGAGGATCATAAAATCCCGAGTCGAGTCACGAATTCTCCAAGGGAGGATAATAAAATCCCGAGTCGAGTCAAATTTCCCAAGAGAGGATGATAAAATTCCGATTCGAGTCACAGATTCCCTAAGAGAGGATGATAAAATCCCGATTTGATTTATAGATTCCCCAAGGGAGGATGATAAAATCCTGAGTCCAGTTAAGATTTCCCTACGGAGGATGATAAAATCCTTAATCAAACCAACCTGTTCCCCAAGGAGGACGATAAAATCCTTACCACCCGGGATGAGATGATTCTCACCCATGGCATACATGTTAAGCATCAGCATTATTATCAGCAAGCTCTGTCAAATTTGCTTGTTCTTCTTTTCGTTGGTTCGTCTTTAAATTTCGAAAGTCTCACCAACGAGGGGCATCTGTGGACACCCAAATTTGACCCATGATTTATTCTATTATTTTGAATTATGAATGACTTTATGTTTTGAATTGATGAGATGATTTGATTGATGGCATGAATGTATTTGTGATTGGATGTTGTAGAATAAGGGTATTTTATTTGCTTATTTCTTTTTACTTATTTTTGCCCTTTGTTATTTATTTAATTTGGGGTTAGAAATAAATATTAAGTGTGGGCTAGTAAAATATGGATTCTCCTGTAGTAACAGCCCATTTAAACACATTGCCTGCAGCCCAATTTAATCCTAATTTTCGTGCAAAATTAGGATTAAATATATATTTTGCCAATTTTGTGTTTTATGGAGGTTTTATTGGAAAAGAGGAATAATTTTATGTGTGGTTGATAAAAACGAAAATTATTGGAGTGGGATACAATTTTAGGGTGTTTTCTGGGTCAGGNCCCCCCCCCCCCCCCCCCCTCCTCCCCCGGCCTTCCCAATTACACACAATTGGGGGTACATATTAGAATTATTCTCTACACACCTTAAGCTTAGAGTGCTTGGAGAAGCCCTAGTTCTTTGTGTTTAGGAATTGTTTTGGGAGCTGTTATTCTCGACGAAATTCGTAGAGATGAATAGTAACAACCCAGTAGCAGGAGGAGATCAAGAGGATTGTGTGAATACCACACCCAAAATCACTTAGGCCTATTCACCTAATCCTTTCACATTCTTCCTCGGGTCAATCCCATGACATTGGAGTCGCCACCCAAATTTTATTAAGGACAAAATTTGGGAAAAACCTTCATGTGACTCCTTTAGGCTACATGGTCATAACGAACCAAAGTCATGGGATCGGGGGTTCGTCACAGATGGGAAGGTGTTAGGCCCTCATCCGTGTTGGGTCGAGACTATGTGCAATTGCAAAATGCAAGGGTGCCTTGTGTAAGTGTGCAAGTGTGGAAAATAAAAGAATGGGGGAGAAGAAGAAGATTTGGCTTGCATCCCGTTGTAAAACCGAGACTACCTACGTACCCGAGTTACCGGGGTTAAAGCCACGTAGTTCTAAACATGGCACAAATCGGCCACTTACATCATCAAAAGCATCAGCATATAATCAACAAAGATCAATCAAAATAAGATTTAGTGTTACCTCTGGTAGCCCTCCTCTAGCTCCTTGCAATGGGTCGACACTACCAATTTCTAGCCCGTTTCTTTGGGCAGCTTCCCGTAAGCAATTAGTAAGGAAAACAGGTTTTCTTACCTATTCGTTACGAAATCCTTACGGGAAAAACGTTTCTTATCGTTTGCTTTCCGTTTCCTTAAGGGGACCATCCGTAAGCAAACCGTTCGTAAGTAAATTCCCTCCCGTAAGGATTTTGTACGGAAACTGTTAGAAAGGCTTCCTAACGGCTTTCATCCGTAAGGAAACGGTAAGTGTTCCTTAACAAAACAATCAGTGGGCCCCATTCGTGGACAAATATTTCCGCAAGGAAACTGTAATTAATTGGTAAGGAAAAACTTTTACTTACAATCCTTTTTTGAAACAAAACCGTAAGCATAAGTAAAAATAAATAAATTTTATAAAAATAATCGCATCAAACAAAACCCAAAACCCATCCAGAAACATGAATATTGAACCAAAAACTAAAATAGAATAAATGCAAACATTCGATATCTTAATTAAATAGAATCTGACATTGTTCCAAATCATATGAAATTCTCAACACAAATAAAATATAAAGCCACAAATATAACATAATAATACAAGTAAACAAAGCACTGTGTTGATTGGTGAGAACCTGCAGAATTGTCCTTCGAAGCAGGACGTGGAGGACAACTTGTAATGGGATAGAGTTGGGAAAGCTGACATTTGTTGATCGATCAATTGGAGGAGTTGCTGTAGAGACACTCGGAAAGGTCGGCATCGAGCTTGAAAATGCTTGTTGCCATGGATGTGATGAAGATGCACCTACTGTTGGCATCATTTGTTGCTGCCCTGTAAAAGACAAGTGACCAAATGGAAGATTCGTCCACTGCTGCTGCTCAAGAGGGCGAGTTCTACAAGGCATCACCGCTGGTTGTGTTACATATTCAGGGGCTTGTAACTGCAGGTTCATTTGAGATAAAAACATCTGCATCATCTGCCCAAAGTGTTTGCTTATTTCACTCCTTATTCTGTCTGAAATTTGAAGAAGGAAAAAAAAAAAAAACTGCCCTTACACATCAATAGGAAAATGACTATAAGTAGACTGAGCTGAGGTAGATCCCTATGTACTTATTTAACAAGTAGTAGAGATTGTGTGGTAGATAGTTGACAAAGTCATTAGATTGGAAAATTCGAAACTTACCAAGACCAATGAACTTAATAAGCCAACTTGAATGAATTTTGTCCAATTGATAAATACCCAACATTTTCACTCTTAATTCTGGAAAAAATCAACAGCAACGAGGACAGAATTTAATTAGCATTCACAAGTATTTAACAGCCATGTAAAAAATATCACTAATGCTGTGCATTCAAGTCTACCTGAAAACACATTCAAGTCTAACTGAAATGCACAGGTAAGCAGCCACTACTATTCAAATCACTAATTCTGTGCATTAAGCATTTTCCTACTTGATAGGACAGAAAACAAACTAAGAAACTTTTGCCTCTTGGGTTTTAATGACTCATATATCATGTGAAAGATACACAACAAAGGCAAATACAGAGGCAATGTTGTCAAGTAACTGGAAAACTTTCATGTGACTTCCAGTCCTTGTTAACATTAGAGCATAAATACATCTTTCAACGCATCAGTACCTGGTAACATATAATTCATAGAGCAAGACTTCATAGAACAGTCCTTCACTAACACCATCCCTGAAGCTGAAGACAAAACTAGAAATGAAAATTTAATAGTAAAACAGACAAAGCATTTGAGTTCCCAACCAAAGAAGGGAATATCAAGACATTTCAACGCACAATACCTGTTAAAATATAATTCGTTGTGGCTTCTACCCAGATGCTCTTCTGAAAGATATAAGGAGCTCCCTGCATACTAGAAATTCAAAACACTATTAATACTAGTAAGCTCAAAAAAACAACAGCAGGTATATGATCTTGGTTAACTTAAAATACACAGAAAATATGGTTCCAAATCCAACATGAAATGCAACACAACACAGAGGTCATTACTTGATTATGCCACCAGACATTGTCCCTCTCACAAGATCATTTATGCACAAGAGAACCAGATAAGAAACTAAATAGGAAAAAGGAAAAGAGAACTAAAATTTTGAATAAGATAGATTGTTTCCTAAATTATCTGTCTTAATTTATAATTGGTGAATAAGCTTCGTACCAACGACCAAAAATAAGAGAACAAAGAAGACAACAAACAAGTGTCTTTGTATTTTAAAAAAAGTTCTACGAATAAGTACATAAACAGAAGGAAAAAAAATTGCCATTAATGAATTAGGAGGATGAAATATAATAGCACAAATTTCAAGAAAACCTATTAGATTGACCAAGTTTCAACTCCATACCATAAAGAGAATCATTGTTATCTGGAAGAATTACAATATGTAGATCTAGCTCCTTGCCATGGGGCTGCAGCTTAGTGATGGCATCATGATACCAAGTTTTCATAACCGTCTCAACCTGCACTGGGTGAGCACTAACTGAAGGAAGCAATAGTTCGAGGGCCAAATCCTTCATACAACAAATAAATAGAGTTAATGAAGTCTAGACGTAAAGGACATAGATGACTAAAAATGATACAGTATAATCCCATACCATTCCAGAAATTTGACACATTTGAGCAACTTCATGGCAAAGTCCTCGGGCTACAATCTCTTGAACGTTCCAAGAAAAATTAATGCAGATCCAATGGTTGGCACTTTCCTCATTAACCATTTTCTGCCAAAACAAAACGATCAGATGATCATGACCATAAAAACAAATAGCTAAGAGACCGAGTCCACAAATGAAGCATAGAGCAACAAAACCATGCTACAAGTTCCCAGAACACCCTAGCCCAAAACTTTCGCTCCATGTACATTACAAAAACCCTAAAACACAGGTTTATAGTCCTCAGTAACAGAAAAAAACACAGGCCTAAAACTACCTTGAACATCTTAGTCAATAAATAAAGTATGCTAACAATAGATAAACAGCTTATTCATCATGTTCCGTTGCCCAACTTGAGGTAAGCAATATTTCTCTCTACTGGAAAACATGGAGTATTGACAAACTAGTCTAAATATGCCATGGAGGAAATTGGTCGCCTACACGAGTGGTGAAAAACTTAATTAATCTGTTCATATACATAGGACCTATCCACCTCAATGTAATCACAAATTTTTTAGACCTACCAAAAGATTTTATAGTCATGAATGTGGAGGAAGGATGTCAAAAGATGAACAATGAAAAAGCTAATCTGACTAATCATTATTAGTATTCTGAAAATTAGTGCCGATTTGTTTGCTGGAGAAGACAGTCTCCTTAGTTGAATAATATCTGTATAACAATTATACTTTCAGCAGGTCATCAAGCATCCTTCTATTCGATAATGAATTGAGAAAAAATAGAAATAAAAGAAAGGACAACCTACCTCTTCTGATGCGCCTACAGAAGCGAATCCACCAAGCAAATGTACTAAAAACGGAGTTGCTTTGCCAAAAGCACTACTGTTCAAGAAAAAATAACACCCCAAATTAGCAGGGCGATTTAATGAACGAAGAAAAAAAAAGAAGCAAGAAGAAAATTAACAAAAATGAGTAAGATGGAGATGCGGCGACCGGTGTGGCTCCAATCGAGAGGAGAGGGGTGCAACGTTGTCGACGTCATGGGTGAAATGAGAAGCTCCGGTCAGTGTTATCGAGGACGGCTAAGTAGAAGCGAGCGAGAGAGAGAGAGAGAGAGAGAGACAGAGGAGGGGGGAGGGCGGTGGGGAAAGGGGGAGGTGGAGGAGGGAATAATTTATTTGCCAGATGGGAATTCACATTTTGCTTGGGAATCCGTTCTTACCGTGCTCCCGTAAGAAAACCGTAACTACTCTATAAAACGTAGTAATAAATGGGATTAAACCCTCCCGGTAAGCAATCCGTTACAAATCCGTAAGTAAATGCTTACCGTTTGCTTACCGCTACTGCCTGTAAGAAATCGCCCTAAGAAAGGGCCCAGAAATTGGTAGTGCGAGTTCCACACCCACCTTCTTTCCACTTCTAAGCTCAATGGTTGTTCCTCTTCTTGACTCTTCCTTGCTGGACTACTGTTGATGCTTCCTACAAAATTTCTCCAGAGTTTCAGCCTAAGAATGTATCTATAGACTTGGAGAGGTAGAGTTTTTCCAAGCACTCAAGGCTTATGGGTGTGTGTGTAAGAAAAATTGTGTGTCCCTTGAAATTTGTGTGAGGGGTCCTATTTTATAGTGTTCTGAGAAGTTTAGGGGTGTGGACCTGCTTAATGGTGAAGATTATGCCTAAAAATCTGGTCCAAAACCGCGTAGGATCGAATTAGAAACAAAAACGGAGAAAATCAGGGGTTCTGGGCGCCTATGACCGCCGCTGCCGGCGGTCATGCTCTTGAATGACCCCCAGTGCCGGCGGTCATGTGAGGAAGACCGCCAGCACCTGGCGGTCATCGCGAGATGACCGCCGGTCACCCCGCGTGTCACTCGTTCTTTCCTTTTTTGACCCCCAATCCCCCTAATTCGGCTTTAACTTGATCCTACCATGTAATTAATCCCTAATTAACCCAGAATCACTCAATTACTTGATCACCACTCCCCCAAATCTCTCCTAGACTGATTGATTACACATTGATACCCATTTTAAACAAAATCGTACCAAAAACAGAAAATCTACTTAAATGATGATTTAGCTCTGATTTTCGTGACCTGCAAGTATTGTGTTAATGGGCTAATCAAACTCTGGAGAAATAACTTGGGCCCTTAAACCTATTTTAACCCTAGAATAAAACATCTCAATATAATTGGATTAAAGAATAGGTAAAAGGCCCAAATGATATATTTCAGCCTAAATAAACCTAATTATATACTTTATTCTATGATCAAATCATCTCATTAATCTTAGAGTTCAAATACATGAAGGTCTAAATTGCCAAAATATATTATTTCTACTAAATTAAATTCATGACATGTCTTAATCCTAAGATTGATTCATCTCATCAATTCTAGGTTCAATTATGTTAAAACCTAATTCTAGTAGAAAATTCGTGGGTCAAATTTGGGTGTTCACAGATGTCCCTCGTTGATGAGTCTTTATAGATTAAAGACGAAACAACGCGGGAAAAGAAAAAACAAATTTGAATGATAGATGTGTGGTGTGTGCCAAGTTTCGGAGCATCCCTTGCTCCTCTTCAGGAATCATCTCATCCTGAAGTTTTAAGGGACTGGCCCTCGGATTCCGAGAATCATCTCATCCCAGGTTTTTAGGAATCATCTCATCCCGAGGGGATAGAATCATCTGATCTATCGAGTTGTTGACAAGGAATCATCTCATCCCGAGGGGATAAAATCATCTCATCTATTGAGTTGTTGACAAGGAATCATCTCATCCTTGTCGGCTGGATTCTGTTCGGGAATAATCTCATCCCAAGCTTATGGTTTTCGGGAATCATCTCATCCCGGAGCGATAGAACCATCTCATCTACGGGTTGTTGACAAAGAATCATCTCATCCTTGTCGGTTGGATATTCAATGTTCGGTCTTTGGCAATCATCTCATCCCAGGGTTTGCGAGAATCAGGTCCTCGGCTTTGGTTTTGCGGGTACTGGGTACACGGCTTTTGTCTGGTTTCCTCATTGCGAGAACTAGGTTCCCAACTTTTGACTTGTATGTCTCAGGGTCCAGTCATCTTGGGTTTGCAAGGGCTGGGCCCTTGGCTTACTGGTTTTCCTCATGTCTAGTTTTATCCCTCATGGCTGGTTTCCCTCATGTCTGGACTCTCTCACAGTTTTCTCCCTCATGGCTGGTTTCCCTCACATCTGGATGCCTTTATCTCTAGTTTGCCTTGCTCAACTCATAGTTCTTCTTTGTCTGGACTCCCTCACGGTTTTCTCTCATTTGTGTTGCTCATGTCTGGTTTCCTTCTCATCTCTCTTTTGATTGGATTCTTCTAGGTCTGGATCCCTCATGTCTGGACTCCTCTCTGGCTTTTCTCTCATATGGTTTTACCGGGTTCCTGGCTTACTGGTTTCTCTCTTGACCGGGTTCTTCGTCTCATGGTCTGCTTGTTCTGGGCTCTACTCAGGGTTGTAAGGATTGGGTCCTTGGCTTTTCACTCATGGCTCAGTTGTTTTACCTCGGGGTAACTCCTGTTCTCTCATTGTCTTACTGGTTTGTGTTTGCTCATCACATGGATTTGATGGTTCTCTTTTGGGGTGCAAAAACTAAGTCATTGGCTTTCTTAACTGGGTTCCTACTTGACTGGGTGCCCTCCCCTAGGTGGCTTCTCTCATGGTTTCCCTCATCTCATGGTTTGCGGGTGCTGAGACCCGGCTTTGGGTTCTCTCCTAATTCTCTCAAGGTTCTCTCATGTTTGGATCCCCTTATCCTTCGATTTGCAGGTGCTGGGTCCCGGCTTTAGGATTGGTTCCTCTTTGGACTTGGGTTGCGATAACTAGGTTATCGGCTTTTAGCTGGATTCTCTCATCTATCTATCGGCTTGCTTTGCTCATCTCTTGGCGAAGGATAGTGGTTTGGTTAGCTGGGTTCCCTCAGGGTTGCAAAGACTAGAAATTTGGCTTTTGACTAGAGACTCCTAACTGGGTTCCTATCGTTTTTGGGTGTCTCATGGTCTGGTTGTCTCACTTCTGGGTTCCTCACATTCTCGGATTTGGGTTGGAAGTGTCTGGGTTATTGGTATTTCTGGTTCCCTCATAATCTCACAGATTTTCTCATGGTTGGATTGTCTAGACCCTATGCCCCTATCTACGGAAATGGTGTGGGTGTTGTGCCCCTTGAGACATACAAACCAAAAAATGGAGGGGATGCCCCCTAGTTTCTTGCCAAGGTTTGGGAGGTGGGATTTAGTGTGCCTCTAGTACAAGTTTATCAAAAATGAATGGGGACCGTGCCCCTAACCCCGGATTTTCCCCAAACACAAAACAATGGACACAATAAGTGGTTTATTCAATTCAATCAATGTATCTCATTATTTGGGACTCGAAAATATGCATACAGGGTTTTATCTTGGAGGAAAGGCCGTTCCGGGGCACAGGGCCCGCCAAAAATCAAGGAGGAGCCGAAACAGGAGGTGGCGGTCATGTGAGAAGGCCCGCCAAAGCTCGGTGGTCTTATGGTGATGACCGCCAAGGCTTGGCGGTCTTCTCGTCATGACCGTCGCCCCTATTTGGGGTTTAAAAACCCCTCTTCCTTCTTCTCTCTCTTCATTCTTGATTCACTCCTTCTCCAATCCCGAATCCTCTCAATTTTCTCTCTCCCCTTTATTCTCAAAACACTCTAAAACATCTTCATACTCCTCCTAATCCTCATCCATGGCGTCATCATCATCAAATCCCTATAAATTGTGAGAAGAGGCTATGAGGAAATACCGTCCCAAATCCGACCTAGAGGAGAATCCAAGCCTATTATTGAAATCTCCTAGTAGGCACATCTCCTCCCAACTCCACAAGGTTCAAGTAAGTGATTTCTAAACCAAAAACTCCTTGAATTTAGGCTTTGATTGATTTTTCGAGTTTATGCTCATATACCCCTTGAATATGGATTTGTGTGATGCATGTTGTGTTTGAATGCTTTAAAATGCTTCTAGGATGTCTAGAATGCTTTCCCCTATATTCATTTCATGTATTAAACACAAGAAATCACACATTGAGGTTTTATCCAAATTGGGGGTTTAGGGTTCCTGGCGAAATTTGGGGATTGTGAATGATTCTGATGTTGTTTCGATATTGCGAGTGTGTGGAATTGATGTTGGGTGACTGGGTATTAACGGGCTTGTCCCAATTTTGGCCAATTTTGAACTTCGTCGGGGCAGACTTTTGTGATTTTCTTGTGTTTTGACCCGTAAATAAAACTGTGCTATGATGTTGGTATGCATGATGTAAGTGTGTAATCCTATCCTCATGATGCATATCTTGATGTATGTGGTCATGGTTTGATCTTGGTGAACCCGAGTCGGCATGAGTATTGACTTCTTCTGGTATATCTACAAAGGATTTGAAGGATAGGCAGCGAAATCATGCCGGGGCTAATGCCTGCCATCTCATCCTTGAACATGTGAGGAAGGACAGGCCTATTCGAGAAATTATTGAGAGGGTCGGGTTGTGGGACTTCTTTCGCACTTTCCGAGGAGACAGAGTTGACCTGTAGGCTGTATCAGCCCTAGGCGAGAGGTGGTGGGATACCACCAATACCTTCCATCTCACTTGTGGTGAGATGAAGATTAATCCTTCAGATTTCACCCACATCACTGGGCTATTGTTCCAAGGCAATCCAGTCGTCTTTGATCAGCAGCTAGGCCTTCATCATTTTCAGGAGTTGGTGGGTCTTGTCCTTGACTAGGTCTGCACATGCAATGTGTCTCCTACGTGGCTGTAGAAGGCCTTATTGGATCCCCAATATTCTGGGACGGAGCAGAGAGCCCAGGGCTTGATATTGGTGAGCATGAGTAGATCCCTCTTCGCTTTCGGAAGTGATCGGGTTCGGTGTGATTTATTGGCATAGCTTGTCCGCCTGGACAGACCGCGGATTGATTGGGCCTCGGTGGATTTTTGCGAACGCCTACCGAGAGAAGTGCAACTTTTCCCGGGTTGCTGCCAAGCACTTCTATGGTTCGGCCTGGATTTGGGAGGTATGTCTTTTTGCCCTTGTCCTTTTTATCATATCTGTTTGCTTCTTTCTCTCCCTATTTACTCGGATGATCATGGTAGGTGTGGGGTCAAGAGTACCTTGGACTGTCTGCTCCGAAGTTGCCAGCTGGTGAGAAGACATGGCCGGTTTCTCTCCGTTGGGGCTCCCCGAGCCGCGGGACTAGGAGTAATGCCCATGACCGAGTACGGTCCCGTCACCATATAGATCAGGTTGTCATGTCGGGCAAGGTATCTTTTCTCCCTCTTGTTTCCCGGAAGATCCCTTTGGTAGCACTATCTTACTGAACGTTTGTTGGCAGATCTAGTTTTCCCCTTTTGCGGCTTACCAGGACAATTGGAGAGGAATGACTCCATGACCCTAGTGATGGATCATTGCCGGTGCTTGATAAGATACCCGGATATGAGGGTGTGGTACCTCGGAGATCGTGTATGTGCACAAACCAAAGAGATACCATGTATACCACCTGATCCTCCGATCTCCATGCGGGACATTAACGAACGGGGTAAGGCCCCTGAAGGTGACCGCTTGGATTGGCATACTGATGACTTGGCCTTGCCAGGCGACTATTCTTCCTTTGTTAGTGAATTTCTGATGCCTCCCTTGACTATCCCAGAGGCAGGTGGATCGGTGGCTAGTACTGGTCCTTCTCGGCAGAGTTCCGCCTCGCGGAGGAGGAAGGGCACCAGGGCTTCTTCTTCTACTTCTGGTCCTATTCTTTCGGCATGTGAGGCTGATTATGAGACTCTTGATGACTCATATAGGCGTTGTCGAGTACCCTTTTCCGAGGATCTCCCTCCTGATTTTCCACCATTCCCGGCTGACATCACCACGATATGATCTTAATCATTGACCTCTCCACACATCTTCTTTCTTTCCCTCTTCTATAGCTTGATTGAATTTCTCATTGTAATAGGTCCCGGCTGCTGAGATTTCCCAACTTTGGACGATGCTTGGACGGGCCAAAGCGACCCTGACGGCTCGGGCTATCCGGATATGGGAGTTGACTTCCTGCGTGAGAGAATGTGCTCGCCCTGCGCCATTGCCTCGTGATCCTCGCCCTACCAGACCGTTGGTGCCTGCTTCTGCCCCTCAGTCAATTCCTCAGCTGGCCAACCCCTCCTCGGGTGATTCTAAGGATACCATTCAGGAGTGCACTCGCCCGGTCCGCAAAACTCAGAGCTAGAAGAGGCGCTCTTGCTAAATGCATGTATGCCCTAATATCTAAGTGTGTGTACTTTAGCGGGATTACTCCTTTTGTTTTCCTTTTCATATGCATGTATGCATGTCCTTATGTCTAGACACATGTACTTTGATGGCATTACTCTTTTTGGATGCATGTTTATGTCTCCTACTTGTGAAATGCGACCGTGTATGCAATTTTGAAAAACTGCCGAATCATGCGCCGTGAGTACCGGGGTAGGTTAGGTATTAAGGTTTGAGAGGTTTTCACCAGGTCGCATAAGACATCTACTCCTCTTTGTTGGATTTATCATAAAAAATCATTTTAAGCAAGGATTTCCATGAAAATGAGCATGCCCCAAATCTCCCAAACACCATTTAGCTTTAACTTTTGCCTAGGCCGCCCTTTCAGGTTTTCAACCTAGCAGGCATATCCTAACTTTTGCCTAGATCGCCCTTTCGGGTTTTCAATCTAGCGACTAGTCCCCCTCTCTTTCTCTGTTTTCTTTTACTTTCTTCCTCTGAGGTGGCCGGCGGTTAAAACTTACCTAGGTAATGGCGAGTTCCAAGTCTTTTCATCTCATGGCAGTACTTTCCGATGATGGCTTGATTTTGGTCCTTCTTTGATTTAACAACATTACCAGGAAAAATCTAGGGACACTACTTTTGAGCATTGGAGGAGGTTTTCTCAATAAATGAAATCCAAACCTGAACCTTATCATCTTTTACCAACTTAGCTTAGGAACCGCACTTTATTTAGACCGGGCTCTTTAATAGAGTTACCTACATACCAGTAGAAAATAATGTTCATTTTTCCCAAATCACAAGTGCTTCTTTTCGAGAAATTCAAATGGCACATTGGCTGTGGGTGCACATCCCCTTTTCCCCTTTTTTCTTTTTCTTTTCTTTCTTCCTTTTTTTTTCTCTTTCCTTTTTTTCTATATTTTTTCTTTTTTCTTTCTTTTCTTTTTTTTTCTTTCGGGGAAATGTCCTCACAAGCCAGGCTTACTAATTCAAGACAAAGTATTTGATTTGAAACCGGTTTGACTTACTCGATCAGGTCTTCGTAGTTCATTCTGTGGTTCCCAAGCCAAGTTGATAAATTCTGATGAGATTTAAGACATCATCTTCATAAATGAGGGGACAAGAACATCCATTACGTGAGTACTAAGCAAAGGACACTAATTAAAGACAAACAACATTGACTCTTTGAGGTGAAGTTAACATGGATAGACTTGTCCGGGTACACAAGCTTTCTTCGTGGGACCATAGTGATTGTTTCATACGGGTCATCATGTTGGACTTCAACCATCATTGTGTCGTCTCCCACCCCTTGACTGTCTTCATCTTCCTTGTTGGTCATCATGCCATCAAGCGATTTTGAGTATTCCTCGAATCATGAGACATCGCCCCAATCATCCCACTTGCTTTCCCTTAGCTCCTGGATGCATTCCCAGAGACTTTCCTTTGCCTTGATGCTTTCTCGAGTGAGTGTGGAATTCTGGAGCTGGATGCCCCCCATCACATCTTCACCGAGTGCATATTGTCCCATGGTATCCCGAAATTGCTTCATGGCTACTTGGGCAAATGGCTGACATAGTAAGACCCCACGGAGGATCGTTTCTTCTAACTTGCCCATCAAAGTCCGGAATATTGATTGCACCTCCTGTTAGTTATATGCCCAAAAGCCAATCTATGGATGATTGTAGTCATGTATATACATTGAGGTTATTCCAATAAATATGATTATGATATAATTACTTGCACATATTTATAACCCTAGTTTATATATTTGATATATTCTTAAATGTCCCTAGTCGGTTATTATTATGGACGGGTTGTAATAATAAATTAAGACTAGCGTATGTTGTGAATTTATATGTGATATGAATTCTACATACGGGTATAAGTTAGAGAACTTGTGGACCGGACCGACCCACATAAGAACACTACATGGAACGTTATATGTATGTCATTAGTGTTTCTTATAGATGTGTTGTCCTTCGACCTGAGATCGTCAAGGTATCCAACATATGAATCATATGCTTTGATATTATACCTAGTCACCCGTAACTGGGTGGACATAAGGGTAATCATTGGGTATATGACTAGTATGTAGAGGGTTTTGATTGATCAAGACGGGATTCGTTCGACTTATATAACGGGTATATTATCATATGATTTCTTGATAGAGTTGAACTGTGAAATGCATGGCCATGCTCGGATTAGGTGATATGTTGATATCACGGGTATCCGTTTTATACAGTTAACTCGGGGATCAAGAAACATTGATTAGACATATATGAGATTGGCATATTCCATGTCTCATGTTTGATCTTGATAATGGGACGAAAGGACGATGACATATTCCGAGGCATAGAGAATCAGTAATGATCTTGTCGTTCGGGTAGCAATGATGTGTTGCTAGACGCCGCTCTTTGTTTATGATTGTAAAATAAGATTTTACAATCATTGCCGGACGTTACAAGTGCCTATAGGGTCACACACATAGAACCGTTGATTCGGGCAGGTGGTTGAACCGTGGTTGGACCATGGTTGGACCGGGTGTGGTTGGACCGTGGTTGGACCAGGGTCGTTTTGGGATAATAATTAGCAGAATTATTGACCTGAGTTAGTGTATGATTGAGTGTTTTGTGTCTGGTTTTTCATTAGTGGAAGCATGATAAGTGAGGGTCACTTTCATGGGCCATTAGTGTTGGCCATTAAGCTCCACTAATTGGAGGTGATTAGGGGTTGATTGTGATCAGAATTTTTTTCACCTCCACTCCTGCCTTTGACCACGTTTTTAGACCTCCCAAAAAACTCTGAAACTCTCTTCTTCTTTGAGAAAGAAGCAAGAGCCATTGCACCCCAAAATACACACCCATACACAAGCTCATTCCTTTGTTGCTAGCACACCAAGAGGGAGTGCTCGTTCTTGGATTCGTGTGACGGATCCGGGAAGATCAAGGTTCGTGTGGATACCTTAGAGGAGGAGGACGTTTCATCCTGCTCTTACTGATTCCTTCCAGCTTTTGAGTGAAAGACCTCAAGGAGGAAAGGTAAGTAAAAATTGTTATTCGGTTTTGTAGCTTCACATGCGGTTCTTGTTTTGTTTCCTTGATTCCGCTGCTTCTTGAGCCTATTATGAGTGTCATATAGCTCTTAGGAAACTTACAGTGGTAGCGGAGCCTTCTTGTGAAGCTCTGAACCGGGTTTATGTGCATATGGTGATATGTTCATGCATGTACAAATGATATGTTATGTGAGATGTAGCATGATCATTGTATGTTGATTTCAATTGTATATGTGATATATGTGT